>ML280571.1:0-98485 GCA_005239495.1 Nicotiana undulata
TTGGTTGCTTAGCCTTACGTCGCCCTTCCAAAGCATCTCAGGAAGGCGCCGCGTAACACTAATCATGCGAAACATTGTCTCGTACTACCATCAATAATCAGGCGAAACATTTTACGGTGTTAAAGTTTTTTATGAGGGAAAGGCCAATTTGCGTCGGTAATATTTGAAATTGAGCTAGTTTGTCCTCTGTTGGTCAGTTACTCGGTGTGAGGAAACAATTTGTTTTTATCTTTGAACCCCTAAAACGCTCTGGTATGAAGTTAATAATAAATTATAGTCAAAAATTGAGAAGTAAATTTACACCTCCTTAATTCGAACACATGGAGCACCTAGGGAAAATAGGAAATGGTTTAATAAGCACAAATGCTTAATCGTACAACGGAAGCGAAACTGAACAATTTCAAACATTACCGACGCAAATTGGCCTTTCCTAAGAAATGAGCATTGGACAAACGCCGCGTTCTATGTTTTGACTTGCTATAGAAATGAAAGAAGTACAGAATACAACTACATCTGGAAATGTATCGTACAAACTATAAGCCCAATTCCTATAAGAATGTACATTAATTCCCCTATATACTTTTTATGTGTGCAGTGTTGAATATGTGAAGTCACAAAAAACCAGAACCAAGGTCAATTTCTCTTCTCCATTAGCCCCCCCAAAGAATGAAGGCACTCTGCCTCCAGGATTGTTCAGTGTCACAACTCAGTAGACAACGGTAAGAATTCTGCATCTTCCGTATATATATGCCCACTGGATTACAGATTTCACCCTTTTCCAAATCTTTTGCTATGAAATCTTTTTCTTTTGCAATTCTACTGCCTGAAGCCCAGATTTAATGTTTGATTCGGACACTGAATACCAAACTGGTTGACAGTGTTCGTATAGGTTTGAGAAAATCCATTTATATTCTGTTGGAAGTATCCTGATTTATCAACCCCTTGATTTCTGATTCCGCTTTCAACTTCTTCATCCAGATTAATTCTTTCTACCTTGGTGTTACCTCGGAAATTCCTAGGCTGGACATACCCATCATTTAGAAAATTCATATAGTTGTTGGTGTTGTTATGGTTGTGTATGTGGTTGTTAACACCACCCTGCCCCTGAGGAGGAGCTTGAACGCCTGGACCTTGATTTGTGGGGCCCAAATCTGGCATTGGTTTGAGCCCCGCAAGGATTGCCCAATCAAAGTTGGCGGAATCCAGGCGTTCAAGATTCAACTTTTCACCTTGTTGGAAATTCTTGAGGGAATTCAATCTCGGCAAGTTAGAAAACTTGTCATCCATTTCGGGTAACGACTCGAGCATATCATCGAATTGGGACGACGATGAAGTTGAAGAACCATGGCTGTATTCTTTGCTGTTAAAACCGGACATATGAGGCTTTTGTCCACTTGAATTCTTCTTATAAATTCGACAGAGGACCCATTCATCTAGCTGAAATATACATAACAAAAACTCATTAACAAATGCCCAAAGATATTTGACCAAAAAAGGATATATAGTTGCACTTTTGGTCCTCCAATTATTCGTAAGTTCTAATTTTGACCCTTGCAATATTTGAATAAGCACATTGAACCTTCAAATAATTAAATACATATCTTCTACCCCTTTATAGGGAAATTGTGTTATTATTTTTAGACTACTCTTAGAACTATATTACTCCATTACTCCATCTGTGAAATTATTTCACTTTTAGTCGGTGCCAAAAAGAATGACCATTTCCCTATTTGAAAATAATTTACCTTTAAGGTATAATTTATAGCAACACAAAATATATGTGTCTCATTTTGCACCACACGTTCAAAAGTCTTTCTTTTTTTTTAAACTCTGTCCAGTCAAATGAGTGCACAGAGAGGGATTACATGAGTAATTAACTTGTTTAAGTGCACAATTCAATATTCAAATTTCTTTTTATTTTTCAAAAAAGTAAGAAAACAAAGAAGGGACATGTGTAAATACCTTTGAACTTCCATTTTTCCTTGAAGGTTCAAAGAGTCTATATTCATGCATAATCCAATTGGTTTTGGTTCCTTTAGGTGCTTTACCCACATAAAACACAAGTGCTTTCTTAATTCCAACTTTTCTTCCTTGTGATGTTATGACCTTATCAGTTCCCGTTGCTTTCCAATAACCAGTACCAGCTACTCTATTTGGTCGTGATCCATTTGGATATTTCCTATCTCTTGGACTAAAAAAATACCATTCTTTTTCACCAAATAGTGCCTTACCTGTACACAATTTAATAACAAGTCATCAATTTGTACACCGATTTTTAAACATGTTAATTGAAATTGAGGGAGTAATTGTATAAATTGGGAACTTACTTGGAAGAACCCAAGGGTCGAATTTGTACAAATCAATATCTCCAATGATTTGGATAGAGAAGTCATGGCCTGCAACTTTCTTGCATAAATATTGAACTAAAAGCTCTTCATCAGTTGGATAAAAACGAAAACCTGGTGGCAAACTTAATTGCAAAAGAGGATCTTTTTCTTGAACACCCATCTTCAAAATTTAGATTGTTTTTTTATGAGAATAATAAAACTATTTCTCTAAACTTCTTTTTCTTTTGAGAATGAGAAATGTGAGGGATATATATATGGACGAAAGTAGAATAGAGATAAGTACGGTTGTCCTTTTCTAAGGACCCCACTAAAGTCATAACAGTTCCAAAATGTGACACGTAGAGAAAGTTAGGCATTTAGCAGCCGACCTTATCTAAGCAGTAAAGACATGGAGTAAATGCATGAACCCAAGCAAAAGAGTTAAACAAAAATACCTCCCTACCACGTGACACTCTCTCACGTAATTGAATTTTGACTGCAGTTTTCACCTGAGATTAAAAACAGTACCCACTCTTTGGAAGAGGATAAATAGGAGAAAAAGGGCAAGGATTTTTTTCCCATCCGATGTCCCATATTCGATACCTGTCATCAGGGGCGGATTCACTTTTTTGGGCGGACTGGTATGGCACCCGCTTGATTGGTAAAATTATCATATATTTATATATATATATATAAAAAAATAAACTATGTTAAATATATGATTCTGTCACCCTCATCCGCAAACTAGACAAATATGTCATGACTGGTAGACCTTTTTAAAAGCTTTTCTCGTATGTAAACTTCAAGTTAGAATTTATCTTGAACCTTAATATATATAGCTTGTCTGACTTTCCCTTTTTGTTGTGCTTTTTATTTCTTTTCTCCCGGTCATTTTCCTTTTTGGCTACCTCCCAATTTCCTATTTGTTGTTTATTTTTTTTATTTTTTTCCTTTAATCTATTACTTTATCTGTGATATTTAGCAAGAACACTCAAAAAATAGTCTCCAAAATTACAAAAAAAAGTTCATAATATAAGCATTTCTCTTAGTCTCAAGTCTTTTAGTTTTCTTCTTTCAAAATCAAAATAATTTGGGTCTTGATTTAGATTGAGATCAAAATTAATTTATAATTTCTTTTTTTATTATAACATAAAACTTTGTTATTCTATGATTGTTAAATTTAAATCACTTTTGTCATAAATTATGATGAATATTTCGTAAGCATTAGATTTATGATTTTAAGTTTTGAGATCTTGTAGTTTATCTAATTCCGCGTTTACTTATGGAGTATAATTTATGTATTGAAGCTTTTTTTTCTTATTCTGATCAGTGGAGTTCCCTTATTAAAATTTTTATTTTACTTGTGCAAATTTATTTTTAGCATACAAAAAAATGTAGTTCCCTAGTGAAAATATTGATTTTACTTGTATTATTAATAATAAAAGTGTGATTCCTTCTTTAAAATGTTAACTATATTTGCTTCTTAACGTCTGAGATGTAATTTTCATATGGCAATAATAACATACATATCCAATGAAATTCTATAAGTAGGGTTTGAAAAATTAATGTAATTTTTATATTTGCAAATAATGTGCTTATTAAATTACCCAAATAAACTAAAAAATGAATCGGACAATAGATCCGAACAAACTATATATTAGAAGTCATTATAAGGTGCACATTAAAGAAAATTTTGGCACCCGCTATCTTTAAATCCTAGATCCGCCTCTGCCTGTCATAAAGTCAAATTAATCTAGATTCACCTCTGACAGTGGAGAAAGGTGACCAGGCAGGATATGATGATATTTTAGATTTCCGAAAATATGCCTTTTGATAGAAAAGTGGAGGTCTATGATTAGGGTTGTAGAATAGAAGGTAGTGAAGCTCTTTGTTACTTCGTATCGGGTGAGAGCTTAATCTGACAGAGTTGTGTCCTAGAGTGCTAGTAGTTATTGTTGTGTCCACGCTTCTATTTCACTTTTCATAATACCGAGCCTTTCTTACATGCTACTGTTATTGTTTTTCACATATTTTCTGGTACTTTTGATTCTATTATTATTTTAATATTTTCTGCTGGTACTCGTATTTTATCTTTTTCGTCTGCTTGAGTCGGGGGTCTATCGGAAACAACTTCTCTACCCCTTGGGGTAGAGGTAAGGTCTACGTACACTCTATCCTCCTCAGACCCTACTTGTAGTATTTTACTGGGTTATTGTTGTTGTTGTTGTTGTAGAGCTTAACCCCTAACTTTTGGTTAAAGATCCGAAGAAGAGGCGGATTCAAGATTTAAAGTTTTTGAGTTTAGATTCAAAATTTTATCGTATTTCATCTAATTTAATGTATTCAAAATTTGTTATTTATACATATTTACTGAGTTTTCAGGCAGATAAAGAGAATCAGACCCGAAATTATGTGTTCAGGCAGAGACGGATTCAAAATTTAAACTCAATGAGCTCAATCTCTAAGTTTTTTAGTATTAAAGCCATTATATTATTAAAATTTTGAATTCAATCTATTATTCGTTACAATTTTAATGAATTTTTATACGTAAATTATGCTCAAGTTAAAAGCACTTGGTTCATACTAATCCAGTACCATAAAGCTAGATACACCCCTGTGTTTAGGTGAACTCAAAATATTTTTTTCAGATACATTTATGATTGCATAGATCTCAATCCATATTATCACAACTTTTAAGGCGTAATACATATTTTACCCATCAAACTTTCACCCAAATCCCTGTTACACACCTGTTGACCACGGGTTGATTTTTACACACCAAACCTTTCATGTGTGTGTTAATTACTCACTTCTTTTGATCAACCTAGTTAATATTCAATGTCGTGTATACACGCGCATCTCTAAATTATAAAAAACCCTTTTAATTAACTGCACATTTACAAAATCGACCCGCTCAAATTAAAAAAAAAACCACAACCAGTGTACCACATTCCCCACCACTGCATCGCCTTCTCCACCATTGCAACCCCTTCTTCTTTGTAAATAAAACTCCACCACAGTAACATAAAACTACTAGCTGCAACACCCAAATAGATGCACACAAACAACATATCAAAAAACTTCATCGGTCATAATTTCGCCTGAAACTCCATCTCCGACACTCTCTTTTTTCTGTCATTATTTTTTCCTTTCACAAAGCTCGATAATGATGAATTAAAAGAAAATTTCAGATCTTTTGTTGGCAAAATTAAAAGAACCGCAATTGTCAACAAAATTCTAAAATAAGAAATTTAAAACTTAAATTAAAACAATATGATTGAATTATTTCGGAGAAATTTCAAATGTTGAGCGACCAAAAGAAAAAGCAAAATGGGAAAAGGTTATCGGGAAGAAGACCAAATAGGGGGAGGGAAGATGAAACCAGATAGGGGAAGGGGGTTGTGGAAGAAGAAGAGAGGGGAAGGGGCATCTGGACAATGTAAAGCAACAGGGGAAGGCTTTTTTTTTTTGGTGTGTGGAGTTAGGGAAGGTGGGAGGAGAGGGGGAACGACATAGATTGGGGAAGGGGGTTGGGCCAGGGAAGAAGACAAAAGAGGGAGGTGTTATTTTTTCTTTTTATTTATTTGTTAATTGGTGTAAAAAGGAAAAACTTAAAAACACGTGGATTCTTTATTAAACTTGTGACATGAAAGTTATATCATTCACGAGCTTATTTTATGTGTGTAACACGCTGATGACACGTAGTTAAAACAGTGTGTATGACACACTTGAAAGGTTTGATGTGTAAAGTTAAACACGTGATCAACATGTGTGTAACGGGGATTTGGGTACAAGTTTAATGAGTAAAATATGTATTACCGCCCAACCTTTAATGATGCAAAAGATGCTCTGATTTTGATTTAAAATTTTATATGTGGCGGAATATATAACTGGACTCTTAAATTTGGTTTTTTTTTGTTACTTGAACACCTAAACATAGAGTTGTTCCTATCATGCCTTTTAACTAAATCATATTTGTGCCAATTAGACACTTTGTAGTGACATAATTGAGTGCGCTCAAAAGCTCCAACAAGCCCTAAAGTCTCTTGCCGCCTAAATCTCTGCCAAGAGAGCTCTGCTTTACGTTTGGTGTGGGGATCGAAAGACGTGTGAACATGAGAAAAACATTGTTGATTATTATTATATTACTATTATATTCTAATATATTATTTCAATTAAAGCTAACTTTTACCTTACATTCTATTTCTCTTCTTCTTCCCGTGAACCCATCATTTTTCCTCTTAATATTTTTAAAAAGAAAGTTTAGTGTACATGGATTTGACCATTCTCATTTGGCATGCTTGTATTCTTTACACTACACTTGTAACCTACACGAACTTAGACGAGGAATAGAGAGAATAGTGTGATATTTCTGTGAAATCGAAATAAGAAGAAGTGAGATGAAGTTGAACAGAGGAAATTTTCAGCGGGCTTTTAGGGCACTAAGTCGCCAGAGCCGACGGTCAAGTTTTTCATTTTCTGAAAATGAGTTTCAATTTGTTTTGGGAGTTAATTCTATAAGGTAGAATATTTTAAGGTGTTAGAGACAATTGTAGTACACGCGTTTAATTTTTTATAAAATAAAAATTCTCAGATGGTCTACAAAATGTCTAACTGGTACAGATGTGATTTACTTGAAGACCCTAGCTTTTCGAACTTCATGATTTTCATAAGATCTATACTAGATCTAGTTTTATTACAAGTATTACTGCACTCTTTCTCAAAAGGTTTCCGTTTTTAAACGAGTTTATTTATGGTTTCTGAAACTTCTATTCAAAACGATTTTCTCTGATTTTAAGTGTTATTCTACGATTCTTATTGTGTTTAAACGATTTTATTAAGTTCTCCCTTAACCTCACCAGTTTATGCTAAAACCCCCTTCATTTTGTCTGATTCTGAGTTTGTCTGTGTCATTTGCTATATGATTTTGTTCTATGCCTTAATTTGCATGACTTCTTAGTTTAATTTGAACCTCTTGTGATTTTGCCCTAATGTGCTCCTATTAGGGTTATTGATTCAACTCGTGACTGACTCTATGTGTTTATACCTGTCTTACCTGTTATACATGGAAAAGCTATATTATTTTCCTTAAATTAATATTATGACGAGACCTTGATTCACAAATTTGCCACACTGATACCTATGTATTGATTTCTCGATTATTTCCCTATTTTTACAACCCTTAATTATTTCTTGCCTTATTTTGGATTAACTATGATACTTGCTGATTCCTATTAATTATTTCCTTAATTAAACTCTTGTTTATTTACCCCTAATTACCTACTCCATACCGAAGTTTATTTTGATTTTCTTTCCTTTAATCTCTGCCCTACTCTTTACCGTTAACTGATTACCCTTAATTAGGGAAAACTTTGCTGATTCTATATATGATTGATTCTATGAATTTCCTTAATTGATACATGATCGATTGTTTACCTTATTCTGCCTAGCTCAACTGCTATATATACTCTCTTCTCTTCTTGCTTCAAAGGACAGACTTTGTTCTACTCTCTCTTGCTTACACGCACATCTTATTGTTCTTCTCTTGACTGCTTATTGCTACTAGTCGGCTGGAAGCCAAGACTAGCTATTCTACTTGCTTACCTCTTACTCTGTATTTTCTAGTATGTTTTCCATTTATATTTGAAGTCCCAAACCAATGTGCTCCTTTCACTACTTCAGTTTAGTCTGTTCCTAGTACACTTCTATCTATGACTTTGTTGTGTGATCTGTAGTTGAGATGCTTATTTTGTCCATCTACTTATGTTAGGTATTACTTCTTTAGAATCAGCCTGCTCTTTTGAATCAGTAACTTAACCTTGCTTTGTTTAGTACTTGCATGTTGTTTTCCTAGTTCTGGTAATGCACCCATGTTTGTCTTAATGGCATGCTTAGTATAAAATTCTACATGTTATTACTTCCTAATCCCCCTTGGATTCCTTAAGCATCTTTTTGATCTTGTCACTATGCTCCTGGATCTATGTGTTACTGTGAACCTTGTGGGTATGCTGCTTATTACATGTTTGTGATCCCACACCCTATTATATCCCTTGAACCTCTTGAATTATGCAACTAGGTTTAAACAAGCTTGTTGAATCTATGTTTATCATATGACTACCTGTCCCCTAAACCCCTTTTTCCTATTTGTGATTGTTTTTCTGGAACTCTGCATACCTACTGAGTTATGACCATTCTGTTGCTTTCTTCTCAAACTGGTTTTAATAGAAGTCCTTTTGTTATCCCTGAAGCTATGATATTTCAAAAACTCCCTTTCAAACTCAACTCTTTAAAACTATAAAGCACTTCACACTATTCTTAGACCTTTAGGTTCCACCCCCTCAGTGTGAGCATTGCTTAGGGACCTTGAGTTCCCTCTAAACTTTGACACACTGAGGCAGGTAATTCTACACTGCACTTGTCCCAACTGTTGGCAATTTTTGGGTGCTAGTATTGGCCAGGGTCCTCACAAAGGCCTTTGGGAGCTTTGCCGCACCCAGGCTATGTAAGGCTATGAAACTTGAAAGGGGTGAGGCTGAAAGATTGGGCCTGTTTGAAGGCTCTCTATAGAATAACTTCTTGTTTTCCTTTTTATAATTACCTCAATTCATTTGATATGGCCTGTAATAATTTGTAAACAAACGATTGGGGATGGATAGTGAATATGGGGGGAACTATGCATGTTTAGTGTTGTATGGGTATAAACCATGACTATAGGCTTTATTTCTCTATGTGTGCAATAGTATCATGCTTAGGACATGCATACCATGCATTAGAAATCATGTTTAGGTTCTTTATTTCGATACGTCTATTATATTCATGCCATCTGACGCCATGTTCTCAGTTATGACTACAAACGCGTAAACAAACTGCCAAATGTATTGCTCATGCATTTTTGTAACCCTACCATATAGAAACCATATTTTAGGATGATACTTTGTGCATTAGATATCCTGCCCTTAGGACTTTTTATATGTCAGAACTTGAACGCCTACCTAACCTGTATATCATCTAATAATCTCAGTAAAATATGGTAAAAAAACGCTTCTGCAAATGTATCATCACTTATGTCCTTTAAAATCAGAGTTAAAATATGCATGTTCACCTTTTATGCAATGTACGCGACGCCTAGGAAAACTTTAGGCCTAGTACATTATTAAAATCAACTATGCTGGGATTAATCTACCTCTTCTAAATTTCCCCAAATTTTGCTGATTCTGCCTTCCTGAAATCCACTCTACTTTTACTAAAACTCTTACGCTATTTTTGAAATAATTTTGAAGTTGTGCATTTTTACTTCCCATTGTTGATTTCTGAACTCCTGTTCTGTTATGTTTTCAAACTGTCAAGCTTTCAGAGTTACTTCATTATATAAAGTTGTCCTATTTTTGAATACTTGCTAAACTATTTTTCTAAACCATTTAATAAAGTCTTACGAACTACTGGATCCTTACACTCACTTTTAGATTATTAATATTCAAATAAAATCATTCCTGCTCGACTTGCTGGTTTGTCTGAAGGCTCTCTAAATTTCTGTGTACTCCTGAAAGTTAATATTTTTGAATCCCTCAATCTTGGTTAAATTTTCTGCCTCCATCAAGGTTTTTGCAACTCAACCTACTTTTTTTACTAAAAATTCCTGTTTTTTAACTCTCATCTTGAGACTTTAATTGTGCTTGAGACGTGCTACTTACATGTCTATTTGTGGAGGGGTTTGTGAGAATTTACTTGTCTTTGTATGCTCCCTTATATGTGATGTCCTACTTGTTTTGTATGTCTCTTAGTATTTTATCCTTTTCACCTAAGGGTTTAGCCTAGTCCCTGCCTTGTAGGAATAGTAGTCCTAACTACCCTCCAGGACATATAGGATGGGACGAGTAATATCACAATAAGCATTTGTGACCAACACATACGCTTTAAAATAACCTTTACGAGGTGGGAAGGGTAGAATACAGATATGATGATCGGTGCCCTAATACCACGTGTAGCCGCCTCTTTGAGGAAGTGACATACCGGGTATTGCATTGATGTGATCCGTATTACTTTAAACATAGGATAGTTTCTTTCAAATGTTTTCCCTATAACGTTTTCAAAAATCTTTTGATAAAGACTTATACTTGTTTGAAATCCCCTCTTATCTTAACTTTACTTGCTATGTGTTTATCGTCCAAATTCACAAATCTTCTTGGCTGGGACCCACAATTGTGGATCTTGAGGGGTGCCTAACACCATCCCCTTGGGATAATTTCAAGCCCTTACCCGTTCTCTGGTAATGCAGACTAGTCTGTGAGTTATCAACTCTAGGTGCCCTAACGCACCATAAAATCGTTAGGTGGAGACTCTTCATTTTCCTTTAAGGAGTTGTCCATAATGTCTTAAACCCGATCTCTTCGTACCTAACCCGTGCGACGAAAAAAGGGGGCGTGACATTCTCGGTAATAAATCAATACTGAAATCGATATTCCTGTTTGGTGGCATGCCCGAAAGATTTGCCGGAAATACATCCGGATAATCCCTTACTATGATAACTGACTCGACGGTCGGAGTATCAACACTTTCATCTCTCACACATTCTAGATATGCATCACATACCTTTGCAACCATCCATTGTGTCTTAAGGAAACACACCACCCTGCTAGGAACATAATCTAAAGTACCTCTGCACTCCAACCGCGGCAAACCTGGCGTAGCCAGCATCACCATCTTGGCATTACAATCAAGAATAGCATGATAGGGAGACAACCAGTCCATGCCAAAAATAACATTATAATCTATCATACTGAGCAACAATAGGTCGGCTCTGGTCTCAAAACCACAAAGAACAATTAAATATAATCGATACACACAGTCAACAACAATGTAATCTCCCACATGCATGGACACAAAGACAGGAGAACTCAAAGAATCACAAGATATACCTAGATATTTAGCAAAGTAAGATGATACATAGGAGTAAATTGAGCCTAGATCAAATAAGACTAATGCATCTCTATGACAAACATGAACAATACCTGTGATAAGTGAGTCGGATACCTGTGATAATGCATCACTTACGCTAGGGTCTAAGTGAGAAAAAAGATCAAATTTAAGGGTCCAGCCTTTATATATTATGGACATTTTTTTTTCTTTATTTGCAACTTCTCAAATTCTATTTTGAATTATAAAACTTTTTTTTGTGTGGAAGTTTGTAATCAAAGAGGGAGGATGGAGTGTGGGACACGTGCAAATACGTGGAGAAGAGAAAGGGTGGTACCGTTTTATAATAATTGGGATGGAAAAGCGAGTGTAGAAGAAAAGTCTTGTAAAGATGTCATCTATGGGCGACACGTTTGCATTTTTTTTTAAAAAGGCACTTTGGTTCTTCTTTTGACATATTTCTTTTTTTGTCTTTTGTGAATTTTTGCACTTAGGCTTTTCGGGTTTTGCTTCTATTATTTTATATTCTTATTCAGTTCTTTCTCTTGTCGGTAAAGCTGTCATACGGGCAAATTTGAAATTTATTTGAAGATTTTGAGTTGGATGTTGGATTGAAGATTCGGAAATCAAAATATCTATTACCTTATAGTTGGTGCTATTAATTAGTCATTAGCCTATTATCAATATAAGTCCAATACATTTCCATTAGACATTAGCTCATATAGTCAATACTAATACTAAATAATTTGTTAGAGTTCTTTTTTACATAGTTTTTATTACTGTTAATTCTGATTTGCCTTGTGTTGCATTTCTTTGATAATGTTTCATTACTTGTATGAATACTTTATTTGAATGATTGCGGTGAGAATAAAACATTATTAAACGTTGTGACGTGAAAATTTCATTTGAATATTCATTTTCGTGGGAAGAAAAAGTAGCTCAACTTATTAGGCTCAAAACCTAAAAGCTGAAATATTCAAGTAATTAATCCGAAACCAAACTTAAAACTTAAAAGTTTAATTACCATGAAGTAATTAAACTTGTCGTTGCAGTTCCAATACACTATTTAATTAGTCTCCCAAAGACAAAATTAAGTCACACGAATTCTATTTTAATTTTGATTTTTAATACTAAATTACTAGATTTAAAGTAAATATTACCTTTCATTTTGACCCTCTCTGCCACATTTTGCTTCTTTGTTTTATTTTCCTAATTACAAAATCAACTACTTCATGGTAGTTTAATTAACAAAAATAACGGCTTGTCATTGCGCAGTAAAGATCATCAAAAGTTACGCTAAAGTGATTGAATACTTCCTTATCATCAATCAAAAATTTAAATTTAAATTTTAAGTATGAAATCCTCTTTGGTAAAAGTGTATTACATTTAAAAGTGGAATTTTTCGGTGTCCGAATCTGTTTTGGATCAATCAAGTTCCATGCATAAAATGGATATCGAACGTCGTGTAGAAACTAAAAATAATACTTCCTTTGATCTATTTTAATTAATTTTTTATTGTTCTTACACATATTAATAAAGTTATTTTTTAATATTAATTAATAACAAGATTGATCATATTAATCTTAAATTGTTCATTGATAATATAAAAATACTCCTAGACTCTTTATTTCAAGGATAATTTTAATTAAAAAAAATTAACTCCTTGATATTTGAACAAAATTCAAATATTATGTAAAAAAAGAGAAGCAAAATATAATTAAAATGGACGAAGTAACACGTAAAACGCCGTCTTTTTAATAATCTTCTCTCCCAATTATTTGGGCACACCACAACCCAAAAAAAGGAAGGTCAAAGACTCGATTAGATTGTTTTTGAACTATAGTGCAGGTGGCACTATTAAATGAAATTAAAGAGCATATGATTGGGCTATCGTGAATTAAAACGATGACAAGTTAGATATATTTGGTAGGTTTATATTAGGCACGTCGATTGCTTTTTCATAATTCGTATTTGATGACGTTGAGCTTTGTATGTCCATACTTCTCACTTTGCCACGTGCATCTAGTTATACATTCTGTTATTCACATAAAGTCAAGCTATTTTTTTTGCATTATCATTTTACTTTTAATCAAATAAAAAGGGAAAATAATAGTAATACAGAGGCTTTGATACGAAAATTTAATACTATTAAAAACTTGCATTATTTGAAAGAAACAAAAAGTACCCACATTAGATTAAAGCAATTCTGTCTCTAACAAGTTGCACGTTTTGCTTGGCGAGTAATTAACTCGGTCATTTTGCACAAGAGTTTGATGCATTTGAATTCACCATACAACTTACTGAACTGATTCAAACAACTTCATTGTTTAGTTCTCTCATTAAGCATTTGAATGACTTCGAATCTGAATTTTTGGCAGTGTACAGATAAAAAAAAATTGTGTCAAACTTTTTTAACATCTAAAATAAAAGTGTTACTCCATATAAAATGGGATGATGGAGTCCGAAACCAAAATGTGGTGATCTTTTGATTCAAACGACTGAAATGCGTGGAAAAAAAAAATTAGTTACCAAAATACATATAACTCCCTTTTAAAGGGCGCTACCTTAACGACCATTTTGCCCGTTAAGGTTTAGCGCCCTTTAAAAGGGCATTATAATTGAACTTGACAGGACGGCCAGGTATAGCGCCGTTTATTAAGGCGCTATACCCGTCCCTCCCCCCCCCCCCCCCTCCCTAAAAAACAAAACGAACAGCGGTCTCTTCCCCCTCCCACATTAACGTCCAAAAAAGCTCGAGTGTACCCCACCCTAGCTAAGGCGTTATCTCATTGTGGGTTGCTCGTTTCGGCTTCACATCGCCAAATCTTCAACTTTCCAAAAACATTAAATCGAGGTATTCCAACTTAGTTTTTGTTGAAACTCGTATAAAAAATGCGTATTAGTTGGTTTTAATGTGTTCTATGTTATTTTGTGATTGTTTTGCGATTTAACTATTTTGTTATTTTTATCCGAACTATGATATTAGTATGCTAAAAAAATAGTAAAAATAGAGAAATTATTATTAGTTGTTAAAAAATGTTAATAAGTTACTTTTTACTGTGGTATATGTATTTTCGTGAATGTTTTGTGAATTAATTAATTTATTATTTTTATCTGGTTTAGATTATTTATTTGCTTAAAGACTAGTAAAATAGATAAATTGTTACTTTAGTTCCCTCTAGTGGTATCTTGAGGCCTAATGTAGTGCTTGTATTTGTAATGTAGTGGCCTTTTAGCGTAGTAAAATGTAGTGCTCTTTAGCGTAGTATCCTTGTAGTTATTGGAATTAATCATTTAAGTATCTATTATACCCAAAAAACGTCAAAATAGCTGATAGTTCAAACATAAACTCTATCCAATTCTAGTCAACGATCGTAAGAAAATAACATGAGAAAACAACAATA
The DNA here is from genome assembly GCA_005239495.1 of Nicotiana undulata. Lineage (NCBI taxonomy): Eukaryota > Viridiplantae > Streptophyta > Magnoliopsida > Solanales > Solanaceae > Nicotiana > Nicotiana undulata. Next base: position 14,645 of record ML280571.1, read on the forward strand.
TTTTTCGGATACCTTGGTGCTACTGAGCCTCAAATATCGAGCCTGGTACCCATATGTGAATATTTAATAATGAAATCTTGTATAATTATGAAAATTAATTATTTAATTTTATTATAGTAAAAAATAAGTGAGTCATAAACAAAAATATATAATAATAGAGCAAACATATAAATTAATAAAACTGACATATACAATATTAAACTAACACATACAATATTAAACTAACATTTAAAATAACAGTCATGTTGAGTTATAAATCGAGAAAAATTTTCTCATCATGAACACAATAATTCAGGATATCTTGGTGCTACTGGGCCTGAAATATCGAGTCCTGAACCCATATGTGAATATTTAATAATTAAATATTGTATAATTATAAAAATTAATTATTTTATTTACAAACAAACATATAAAATAATAAAACTAACATGTAAAATAATAAACTATCATATTAAAGTAAAATAATGTTATTAATTTTGTTTAATTTACAGTAGCGACATGGAGGTTCCGCCTTTACATTCCAGACCTGCCAGCCTGGAGCTACTCACGTTACAGGGCGATCATAGGTCATCCCACATTTGGGAGGGACAGTTACTGGCCCAGACTTTCCGCGTCAGGAGAGCAGACGACATGTGAGGCTTTCTTAAGAACCGTGCTCTACATCCCCATATAGTCAGACGCCTCCAGGATACGGGCTTTTATAGGATTGTGGAGATCGGCCGCCTGCAGCTCGATTCGTCGTTGATCACGGCCCTGATAGAGCGATAGCGACCACAGACGCACACATTCTATTTGCCCATTGGCGAGGTCACCATCACGCTGCAGGACGTGGAGGTCATGTATGGGCTGCCTGTTGATGAACACATTGTTGCTCTACCGCATGCCATGAGAGAGCAGACAAGTTTGCAGTACCTGGACATGTTGCAGCGGCTCACTGGTTTACAACCACAAGAGGAGACTACAGTGGTTAGGGCCAGTCGTCTGCAATTGACGACTGTCCGACAACATTTGGAGGCATTGCACCCTGACATCACAGACGATACATAGGAGCTTCATATCCACTGGTACACGAGGTTGCTGCTACTCCTTATGTTTGGAGGGGTTTTGTTCTCGAACACTTCGGGAAACCTAGTCAGCTTGAGATATATTCATCGTCTTGAGCGGCAAGATGATTTACCCCAGTACAGCTGGGGTGGTGCTGTTCTCGGCTACTTGTACAGGCAGATATGTCGGGTGAGCATGGGCACCCAACGTGACGTTGCTGGATTTTTGCTGCTGCTACAGGTGAAAACATATTCAAATACTCTATTCATTATAACATACCCATAAAAATATACCTTAAATTTTACGTCCACTTTATTTGTTAGGTTTGGGCCTGGGAGCGATTTCTGCAGTTGCAGCCACCTCTACTACCATTAGCTCCGGATGCACCACCTCTGTTTCTCCCTCTATCTAGGAGGTGGGTCGATAGGCGGGGATATGGACGAGAGTACGAGGCTCGACATAATCTCCCCTTGTGCAGGGATTTGTTGGATTTGATGGAGGGCACACAGGTAAATGTATACCTAAGTTTACTTGGCCTGGCTTCATATGTGTTGTGTATACTCACGTTTCTATTGTTTCTTAATAGTTCATTTGGAGGCCATACAATGACGAGCTGATAGCTGGCTTGCCCGATTATTGCTTGGCCGGAAAACTTATTTGGAGCTCTTCCGTCCCATTGATGTGCCTTGATATTGTGGAGCATCATGCCACCGAGCGGGTACTTCACCAATTTGGACGCCCACAACTTGTACCTCCACCGCCCGCCTGGTATATCACACATTTCCAGCGGGATGATCGTTTCAGGATGGACCAGACATATATGGTCTGGCTAGAGGCGCAGATCGATACTTGGGACCGGCGACTTGACCTGATTTCGCCCCCCTTCACCGCGCCGGACGGATACTGAGCATGATTATATGGGCTGGTACCAAAAAGTTACCCGACTTTACGTCGGGAATCCCATTTATTGCATTCGCGGTCGGTACGTTCCGTACGCGTGGGAGGCACGAGGCACGAGGCACTGGTATGTTATTTGGTATACTTACTTATAAATTTAACATAGCGTTCCGTAATTTATATTTTACATGTTGTGCAGGCTAATGGCCTACATTTGTTCCACCAGTTGGGACTGCAGATGCAGCAACATACCGACGAGGGAGCGACCACTTTGCACCAGTATGGCTGGCAGGTTACAGAGCTGGTTGCCCAGACATTGCAGCGAGCCCGAGATGATGAGCTCTTAGGACAAGAGCCTGCTTATGTGGCACCAGAGCAGTACCATCGTGGGGCACTAGTGGAGCCGGAGCATGGTCGATGTGGCAGGCGTGCCCCACGAGGTAGGGGTGTCCCACGAGTTCGTGGGGGCCAGCAAGGAGGTGGTCCCCAACAAGGGGGAGTTGAGGCACCTTTGAGGATGTTGGAGCTGATCAAGCGTGTGACCTCTATGAGCCAGACTACCCTCACAGCAGCATGCCGTCATACAGCCTTCAGCTTAAGCTCACCCCAGGGACTTTGCAGGTGACCCCGTCATATCCATTGTTGATCAGAGGCACGAGCATTACGCGAGAGGATTGGGATCAGTATTTTCCAGGCCCATCGACCGTTGTTGATGATTGGCCGACCCGAGATGTTGATAGTGGGCTGGCTGAGTTATGGCTCATCATTAAGGGATGCTGGGGATATTTCACATGCGCAAGTATGTTTGTATTACTATTAAATTTAAATTTGTTTTTATCTCTTTGATTATACATAAATATCTTTATGTTATTTTTTTCAAGGCTTCATCCTCGCCCATCACGGAGGCCACTTTTTGCGATGCTAACCTGGCTGCGACGGATGGTTATATTCAAGAACCCGATGAGACCATGGTAAGACAATTTAAATTTTTGTGACTTAACAGGTACATTACTAATATATATTTTCATATATTGAAATAACTTATTATTCGTTATTGCTGGACCGACGACCCCTTCTACCGAGCATGCCAGCCCTACTGACGATCATGCTGTTGCGCATCCTGCGATAAAGAGGCGACGCGATGAGGATGAACCTGATAGCGTAGCCGGACGGAATGGGATGCACCTCAGGCCAACGACTGCATTGAAGCACACAAACTGTGGGACGCATTGATTGTTTTTGTATTTTATGTAAATATGACATTCAGTAAATAATAGCAACAATTTTTATTGTTTACATTATATGCGCATTATGTTTTTATTTCTACGGTTCTTCGTTATCTTAATACTACAACACAAACACAAATATAGCAACTTAACATTATTTAAATTCAATACAACTAATGAAAATACATGACATAGAAAGTATAAAGATAAAATACTACACTCAACACATACATGTGTTTGTTTAGTTACTACTGCCTATTATTCTCTTCTCTAACCACTTAAATTTCTCTTCCAACTTATTTTTTTCTTCTTCCGCCTCTTTTAGTTTCTCCTTCAATGCTGGAATTTCTCGTTTCATTTCAGACTCGCGGTGTTGGTATTCACTGTTCATATTCCAATTATACTGCAAAGATTCTTTGTAGCTTTCCTGGTTAGTGGATTCATCTTACCATTCCTCAAAATTACAATAATTTCAGTTATTACCTCCAAACCTGTTTAGACGCATCTAGTATCTACGCCCAACATTACCATCGGACCAACATGACTTCATTATACATCACTTTCCACAATAACACCTTGGTTGGTCATTGCGTCAAGACATTTGTGATGCAAGAAAAATGAAAAATTTATGAAAAGTTTTGCTATTTGTTTTGGTTAAGCGCATGTAATAACTGAAATGCTTTAGTTACTTATAGGCAAGACAACACACATAACGTAGTATTTAACCGCGCTATGTTACGCGTGTTAAAGATTCTGTCGGGTACAATACAACTTTTCAGAAGATAGCTTTTGCAGGTGGGCATCTTTTCAGGTCGACAAGACAATACACATAACGTAGCATTTAACCGCGCTATGCTTCACGTGTTAAAGATTCTTTCGGGTACAATACAGCTTTTCCAGAAGATAGCTTTTGCAGGGGGGCAGCTTTTCAGGTCGACAAGACCACACACACAACATAGTATTTAACCGCGCTATGCTTCGCGTGTTAAAGATTCTTTCGGGTACAATACAGCTTTTCCAGAAGATAGCCTTTGCAGGCATGCAACTTTTCAGGTCGACAAGACAACACACATAATGTAGTATTTAACCGCGTTATGCTTAGCGTGTTAAAGATTCTTTCGGGTACAATACAGCTTTTCCAGAAGATAGATTTTGCAGGCGGGCACCTTTTCAGGTTGACAAGACAACACACATAACGTAGTATTTAACCTCGTTATGCTTCGCGTGTAAAAGATAAATACTTCAGCCCTATAAAGGCTGGCGGAATTATAGCATGACAACTGTTTTGGGTTGGGTTTTGTTTCCCGGATGTTACACCGAAAAAATGTTATTGATGTTTTAACTATGTTACATTGAGCCCTATTTATAATTACACATAATACGTAACTTAATCCTATTACATACAGGACTAGAACTAATTTATATATATATATATATATGTGTATATATATATATACACACACACATAATTATCTAACATCTTCCTCCTCCGGCTGTGTAGTTTTCTGATAATTTTAGCCTTCGATATACTGCTGGCAATATTGAAATTCGAAAGTCAACGTAATAAGTTTGGTTTTTTTAATCCAATACTATTTTTAATAACATGAAGGGGAGGGGGAAATTCATTAATTACTCCACTAAAGTATTTTAGATTGTTTATCTGGATTATGTTAAATATCAATAAGATTTAACAATAATGGAAGCATAATTTTATTTCATACAGTCTGCAAGATAAACAAGTACATACACGTATTGCAACCATATTACGGAAATAAAACACTACGTGTATCCTTGATAGTTGGGCACATTAGATGAACTTCCACCAGGAGCTGGATTACCACCGCCACCCAAACCAGCTGAAGGACATTTACGGCGGTCGTGTCCTGTTTGCGAGCATATGCCACATTTGTGCGCATAAACGGTATCACCAACATCCATTTGGCTCCGTATACACATTCTTTTTTGCACTTGTCGCTGACACAAAAACTCTTTGTTACACACCATTTTAAATGATTCCGGCGGCCAATAATGCTCAACACCCACTGGCTGCAACTGCCCACAATAGGTGTTTAAGTATGCAATAACATTATATTCTTTATCAATATAGTTGGTTGGCCCTAAACCTGTATGTTGAAAGCACTTGATGGCATGTAGGCACGACATATGGTAGATGGACCATTTCCCACAAGAGCATAACCTTTTGGATTCATTTATGGTGTGTATATTATTCCCCCGATTTTCATGAATAGTGGTGCGAACTTCAAAAATATTTCGTTCGTGGCAATACTGTAAAAATGAATTCCAATGTGCTTGCCGCTTGTATTTCTCAAATCTTTTCATTGGTAGTGGTATAAATTCAACACCCCTTTCCATCAATGACGTTGCAACTCTAGCCCTTTCAACAAACCTCTCCGCCATCTGCTTGAATGACATCCACATTATGGCAGTGATATGCAATCCTCGTGCAGACTTCAATAAACCGTTGAAATATTCTGACACATTTGTAGTCAGAATTCATCTCCTGCCACCATCCGCATGCAAAGTTCACTTTTCAGGCTTTTGTCGCATCAACCAGCGATTAACTCCCTCATCTTCCTGCCTGATAGATTCCATGCGCCTACTGAATTTACACTATTGGTGATATGTTGCAACCGTCCACATTAAATCATTCAAATCCTTGTTGGTATGTGCCTTCTAGAAATTGGACTTCAGGTGCCTCGCACAGTAACAATGGTAGGAATATGGTTCTTGCCATGCAGGCAAATTCTCTATAGAACCTATAATACCACCATGCCGATCAGATATTAGACAAGTACCTTAACGTAGTTTGACTACGTGCTCTTTCAAGTGGTTCAAAAGTAGTGTCCATGTCTCTTGGCTTTCATTGGCACAAATAGAAAAATCTAAGGGAAATATACTTCCATTAGCATCTACTGCAACTGCGATCAACAACTTAATATCATACTTTCCATAGACATGAGTGTCGTCTATGGATATTACCGGCCGACAATACACAAAACCATCAATTTATGGTTTAAATGCCCAGAACACGTATTTGAATATATATTCTGGCATTCTCGGACTCCGCTCAAGCTTCCATTCAACAACGGTCCCGGGGTTAAAGTGTTGCAATGCGACCATGTACCTGAGTAGAGAGGCAAATGACTTATCCTAGTTACCAAAAACAATTTCAAACGCACGTTTGCGCCCGTGAAATGCCTTTCTTTTGGTAACGGTACAACCATATTCCTTGTGTACGGATGGAATACACTCTTTGATCTTGTACCTTATGGACGCTTCAATGTGTGGGATCAAGACAAGAGAAATCAAGTCAACATCCAAGCTGAAGTGATTCCACTGAATGTGTCCATTTCACAAGTATGGATGCCAATGTATTTACCCATTTTCAACATATTTGTTTTCTTCTTGTTCGCACGCAGAATCCAATGACAACCCGTAAACCATCTACGACAAACAACCTTGTATACAACCAGAGTTGACTCCTATACCGTCATCTCACGACACTTTTTATGATGTACACACTGCCCTGCTTAGGCGCGCTTTATCATGAAAAAGCATGCCATTTGACATCATCGTTGGTCTAGACTCATCCCACATTGCTGTCCGAATTTCGTCAGTATCCCTTGTGAGGGCATCCACATCCGGCATACTTGGAAAATGATCAAGGTAGGGAATCTCCCTTGAATGAAACGACACGTGGGACTCGTACACTCTTGGACTAACCGGGGGGGGGGGGGGAAAGGAATCCCCCCTCTTCATTTCGGGTCCGGTCCCTTATACCCATTTTGGTGNCAAACATTCTCTTCCTCCTCATCACCACCCTCATCAAGGAAAGGTGTGTCATCTCCGGACTCATCGACATTGTTTTCATAATCATTTTTCTCTTCCTGACTATGTGCATCTGCCAGATCCCGATTAAATATGTCGTCTTTGGGTAATTGAGTCAGGACAGGACGTACAAGTTTCTCGTTTTTCACTGCACAACCAGCAAAATCAACCAGCCAAAGTGCTCTATACTTCTTCACTACTCGCCCTCCCCTCACTTTATTGTTCTTCATGAGTGGGAAAATGAGATACTCAAATTGATAAATACTTTACATATAGCTATATCACTTCACTTACAAATCGTAATGTGTTGACATCCCATGATGGACATTATCATGTTAGTGATGACTCCCGGATGGACCACTATGATCCAACATACCAGAACAACGCATATTTCAACTGTGGCGTTGGTTCATAACTTGTAAAATTCATATATGTCCGGTAACCCTTGTTGGAATATATGAGTGTTAATATAAATTCAATACAACAAAAATAAACATCGTAGCACAAAGAAAAATTGAAGTTTACCACCCGTCTTGTGAATTATGTAAATTAGGAGAAAAATTATTTCACCGCTCCTCATTCGCCCGTGGAGATAAGTTTAGATCAGGCCAGACTCTTTCAGCCGGAACCTGCTAGGCTAAAATTGCTCCAGAATAACTACCCGATGACTGAGGGATATCGCTGCTTTGCGCAACCTCATTATTACGAACGTCTTCAACCTTGACGTACATTTCTAACATTTTTATCAAAAGAAATTTCTGGTATTCATCCGGAGTCCTCAAAAAATCACTCAGAGTTTCATCATCCTTGATGTTAAACTCAGCATAACAAGCAACCCCTTGTGGAGTGACAAAATACAGATATCTTCCGTATTTAAGGTTCACCAAACGTTTGCTCACACTCATTTTTTTACATAACAACGATATCAATGTATCGTACTCCATTGTAAGTGGCAACTTAACATGACACAATGGAGATAAACTATAGCTTACTGAGTTATTCGCCCCCACAACCTCACCCTCCCCCCCAATAATGAACTCTAATTCTTTGCTTTCCAGACATTGTGACAAAATGCAAAACAACTTAACGAAGAAAAATTTCACAAGGCTTGAGAATATTCCTAAATGGATTTTTACAAAATCCTTAACATCTTTAAATAAGGCAATGCCCAGGGGGTCAAAATTTTTGAGGTATAACACCTTAAATAAGGGTGCTATACCCATTTAAAATATTATTATGTCAGTTAATCGCAAAAAAGTTGTTGGTGGGCCCAGAAAATATGTATAACTCCGTTTATTAAGGCGCTATACTGAAATGTCTTTTCAAATTTAGGTATAGCGCCTTTATAAAAGGCATAAAAGCGCTATATGTATAACGCCCTTTTAAAGGGTGCTATATGTATCTTGATCACTAATTTTTTTCTACGTATTTCAGTCGTTTGAGTCCAAAAAAACCACATTTAAGTTCCGCACTCGTACAGTTTGTTAGCAATAGCAGCAATAGTTAATGCTCTATAAAGTTTGTGCTTAGGTTATCTTATTATATGTTGTTAATGCTAGTTTTTTCAAAACTTTCTAATACTTTCCTTGCTATTTTTTCATGACCTTTTTTTACCACTGACTTTCTTTTTCAAAATTATTTTGGAGTATTTTCATTGAAGTTCATTGAAAACAACCTTTAACCTTCACAAGGTAAGAGGTCCGTATCAGTGGCGGATTCACAAAATAACAGCTGAGAGAGATAAGGAGTGTAGGTCGTCAAAGATGGAGTTAGATGTAGCCACATAATGAGGGATTTTGTTTACAGTTGCAATGCGTCAAGAAAAATATTAATAACATCAGTATGGGAGAGAGTTAGGTAGTAGGGGAAATTTAATAGGAACGTGCTTGTTTTTCTGCCATGTGTATGTTTTGATGCTGCCAAAAAGGAGCATATTTGTCATTGCTGATGTAATGTCATGCTTTGAATCGTTTCGTGTTCGCATGAAGACATTTATTTATATATGCATTTTTGGTATTTTTTTTTTTTGTGGTAAAAAATAAGTGAGTTTTTCAGTTTTTAAAGATGAATTAATTTTTTTTAAATATTTTTCTTGGAGTAAATAAAGTTAGAGTGTGTGTTACGAATATTTATGTGAACATATAATAAAGGTTAATATGGTCAATTTTGTTGCTAATTAATATTAAAGTGAATTGCTTAATATGGTGAAAACAACCAAAAAAATTACTTATTTGGGACTGGAGAGAGTATTTATGTATATACTCTTTCTGTTTACTTTTACTTATCTATTATATTAAAAATATACTTATATTTATATTTGTCTATTTTAGTAAATAAGGGAATACTCATTCCTCAAATTATTAAATTACAATACTTTTGAAATGCTATTATTATCACAGGTATTATGATAAACTAAGTACTTTATTTATTATATTTCTTAATGGGAGTACAAAATTCATCATGGACAAGTATAACTCATTACTATGTATTTTTTTTTTATTCCAACTAATTTCAATTCGTGTTGCGTAAGATTTATTAAAAGAAAACCACTTCTTACTAAGATCTTTTCAATTTTTAGAGCTCACACATGAGATATTTAGTTAAGAATAGAGGAATTTATTCATTCCACCATAACCATTGGTTGTATATAGATGGCAATGGTGTTTTCTCAAATTAGAACTATAACATGTACAATTTATTCAACTTATTATTTGACTGTTGAATTTATTGAAGTTTATTACGTGGTAGCACCCAAAATATGTCAAAACTTGTGTTTTGCCAAAAAATTATTTAAGATAATTAAACAAGAAGATAGAGGGTAAATCCTAGTTAAGGATAATTAATTTTAGATTTGAGATGAATAACATGAATAGAAAAATACAGTTGAGTATAAATGCTGACAATGATTGTAATCAGATTTAATAGTATGAAAAAAGATGCATTAAGTAGCATTAAATGAAAATAAAATGTAAACAAAGGCAAAGATTCACCCGATCCTGAGTGAGGTGGATCCTCTTTCATTTGATAAAGAAGAATGATATACAAATACAAGAATCTTAGGACCCTTTTCAGATCTGGTGAAGGGTATGGGATAACAGATTCCCTAATCTCTTTATAGAGGCGTGCTTACATATTTTCTAGAAAAAGAGAGCCCCCTACAGAAGTCCCCCTCCCTTCCTATTTATAAGGTAAAAACCCTAAAAAAGAGTGCAATGGGAAGGAATATTCCTTTTGAAGATTCCAAAGCAAAATTAGTTGTCACATCTATCTGTACTGCTCATCTCGGCCTTATTGATCTGCTCGGTCTCGGCCTTATTGATCTGCTCGACCTCGGCCAGACAGCTCAGTTCGATTCGCAGGTTACTTATGATAGTTGTCTCCGCATGCCGAATTTCTCTAATCAGATTTTGACCCATACAGTTAGTCTCTCCGCTTATCGAGGTCATCTTCTGGCCGAGCTCGGTAAGCGGAATTCATTAATCGTAGTTCGAGAAATTCGGATGGGGTGGTCGAATAGTGAGGGTCGCGGCCGAGGGTGCCGATCTTTGGGCCCAAGTGGTATCCCCGCGGGCTGAACTTGAGCAGAGTTCAGTTAGGGCCACTGACTGGAGTGATGAGTTGATCGAAAATATGATAAAGTTGGATAAGGCCATCGAGACCAGGATGGCGGCAACGGAGGAGGTCATCCGCGTCCCCATATCTGGACGGGCGATTCGGCTCTTGCAAAATGCCTTTTCTGATGCTTCTTTTAATTTGGAATGCTACTTTTTGCTGCTTATTCTTTTAATTTAGAGAGTTTTCCTCGATTGATGGTTTCAAAGAATTCGGGAGAGGAGGCCGAATTTTGGGCGAGGAGATCGAACTTTTATTCGGGCGAGGAGGACGAATATTTGATCGGGCAAGGAGGCCGAATTTTGGGCAAAAAGGCTGAATTTTTATTCGGGCGAGGCCGAGTTGTTGATTCGGACGAGGCCGTGTTGATTCGGAAGAGGACGAATGTTGATTCGGACGAGGCCGAATGATGATCCGATCGAGGACGAATGTTGATTTGGACGAGGGCGAATGTTGATTCGGTCGAGGCCGAATGTTGATTTGGACGAGGCCGCGTGTTGATTCGGATAAGGCTGAGTGTTGACTCGGGCGAGGTTGAATGTTGACTCGGGCGAGGTCGAGTTGTTGATCCGGACGAGGCCGAATGTTGATTCGGTCGAGGAGGCCGAGTTTTGGGCGAGGAAGCCGAATTTTGGGCGCAGAGGCCGAATTTATCTTGTGTAATTGATGAAGCGTCGCTTATCCTTAAGGATAACATAAGATTGATGTAGTGTAGACTTGACTCGCGGGTGAGCTTCATGCACTTATGCTTTGCTTACACGTATCAGAGGGATTTACATTTTTTCCGGCTTGGCAATCCAGTTCCAGTCTATCTGTTCTCTTGGTATCCTCGGATTTGCTTTTACGACGATGGTTCCCTATTCGTCTATTTGGAAAAATGATCCTATTTCTATTCCACTTAAAATACATTTAGTTAAAATAAAATAAAATTGTTCATTACCTCGATTTGATTGATCGACGAGTGGGGAGGAATGTAGAATCTTTCCTTAAAGAAAATAATAGAGCATGAGGAGTGGCCTAATATTTCTGACATGTTGATTTTTAGAAGTCCTGCTAATGTTCATTTTCCACGTAAGAAACAAACTAAACTTGAAGGGAAGCTTGTCCTCATCGGATATGATCAATTAGTTAATGGCCACACGTAATTATATGGCTCTTAAAATGATGAATAATAATCTGTTTTGATGCAACTCCATTTTAAAGTGTTGCTTGCAAGATTCAAAGCTAAAAATTTGTCTGGAGTGTGCGGACATAAAATCTCACAATGATAGCCAACAAAAAACAACAAGAAAAGTGAAAAAGAAATTGGAAACCACTAGATCTGGAGTCGACGGATTTTTTTTTTCTTTCGGCCATATCTAGATCTGGATATTTTGATCCTCTTTTTGTGCAGCAATCCCAAACAGCGACGCTACTCCACGAACTCGCTAGAATTGAATTTTAGATCTAGAGGAAACTAAAATCTTAACTGGAAAATTCCTACAGATGGCGTCAAATTATTTTACCAAAAAATTGTTTAAGCTAATTAAACAAGAAGATGGGGGTAAATCTTAGTTAAGGATAATTAATTCTAGATCTGAGATGAATAACTTGAATAAAAAAATACTGTTGATTATAAATGCTGGCAATGATTGTGGCCAGAATTAATAGTATGAAAAAAGATGCATTAAGTAACATTAAACGACAATAAAATGTAAATAAAGGAAAAGATTCACCCGATCCTGAGTGAGGCGGATCCTCTTTCATTTGATAAAGAAGCATGATAGACAAATACAAGAATCTTAGGACCCTTTTCGGATCTGGTGTAGGGTATGGGATAACAGATCCCCTTTAAGTGTAAGACTCTTTTTACCAATACAGATAGTCCCCCCACTTACCAAATATTAATCGAAAAATATATGGTAAGTGGATATGCATTTGTGGCGGGAATATTTTGCCGCCGCTTTGTTCCGAAACATTGCATCTTTTTATGAGTGTGAACGTAGTACGTCACTTCCATTTAATGCTCCTTCCACGTGTCCTTCTTTGACTGGTTCTGCAATGACTTGGCGCTTTTAGGGCTTTTTGCGGTTGCGTCAGTCCCGAAGTGATACTTCTGATTATGACTTTCCATCATTGTTTTTCCATGTTTTGACGGTTGCCTTTATGTATAAATAGTCTTCTTCCTTTCTTTACTTTCACGGAACACTTCATAGGTTAATTCTTCCTACGTAAAGAATTTTCCTTTGCTTTGGTAAATATGTCTTCATTAAGCTAGCCAGATAAAGTTATAGATATAGAGACTCTAACGTCTTCTTCTGTTCTGTCTAGGAGCCGGAGAGGTGGAAGGTTGAGGAGCTTAGGAACTGTTTCTACTAGAGGTTCTTCTTCTCCACTAGTTTCTTCCCCTTCTGCTAGATCTTTGTTGACTCCTAGGGCCAGGTCTTCTCATTTCTCTTCTAAAATTAAGGATGATTTTCGTGAACCCAAGGTTGACGAAATTATTCCTGCTGAGATAATCTTTATGAGGGAAAACTCGACTATTGTTGAACAGTCTTCTTCTTTAGAGAGTGTAGAGAAGTATGCAACGATTATCACTGAGGGTCATGTATCTCTTGTTAGTAGGGAGTATTCTTGGGGGCTTGATACTCCTATTCTTGTACCGAATAGCAATCAAAGGATTACGACTTACAAGGCCGGTTATTCCTTTGTTTACACTTATCCTTTTACCTTAGGATTTAAGCCTCTCATTGACCCTGTCATTATCGAATTCTGTCGCTTTTTCAATGTCTGCCTAGGACAAGTTGGTCCGCTAGTGTGGCGAGTAGTCGCGTGTTTGAGAGTTTTAGCTTCTAAGGCTTCAGTGCCTTTTACCCTCCGTCATCTTATTCATTTGTATTTTCCCGTCTTATTTCGTCAAGGGTTTTTTACTCTGACTGCTCGGAGTAAGAGAGTTTTAGTAACCCCTTGTAAAGATAAGGATAGATGTTGGTACCTGCGATACGTTGCTGTTCCCACTGCTGGTTTAGTGAGGTGAAAGAAATCTTCCCTTCCTTGAGAAGTGGAACCGTGCACGTAAGTACTTTGGTTCGCACCTTTTTTTTCTTTTAGATTTGAATTGTATTTCTAATTTCGCATCTGATTTTGCTTTTCCTTTCAACAATCATGAATACCGTCGAGAATGTCTCCGATATTCGTGACTGGGTAGAAAATGCTGTCTGCCGCTCCTGTTGAAGAGAGGTCTTGGAAGTACCTTTCTATGAAGTACAATTGGATTGTAAAGACCCGCGGTAAGCAGAGTTTTTCTTACTTCCTGCCTTACCTGAGTTTTTTTTTGTCTTTGCTTTCATTTAATTCTTTCTTTTCGATAGGGTTTACCGCTCGTGGGGTGTCTGGTTCGTTGCTTCTGAAGATGTCCTTGTCCCATGCTCAAGATATTCTAGCCAGTTCTTCCTCCTCAAAGAGGAAAGTTAATGATCCTCGTTCTAGAGAGGATGAAAAAGAGAGAGAGGGTGCTTTGGTGCACCGATCGAGAATGAGGCAGGTGATTTCAGATGATGAATCTACACCCAAGTCTCTTCCTTCCGTGTTGGCAATTATACCTTCTTCTTCTAGAGACGATTTACAGTCCCCGGTTCGAGATTCCGTGGATTATCTATTTCACGAAGGTTTTGATCTAGCTTCTGATGACGTTCCCTTAGTTGTCTTTCCTGACTCTTTAAGAGGGGATGTTTCCTCAACTCCTCGTGCCTCTGTTGTTTCTGCCCCCCTTGCTATTACAGTTTCTGCTGCTCCTCCGCCCGCATCTACTGTTTCCTCAGCTTCTCATTCGACCGTGCCTGTTGCTGTACCCGTGGCTTCCTCGGCTCCGCCCGTTATCACTGCTGCTCCCTCCGTCTTTGCTTCCGTGCCTTCTCTTATGGAAGTAGGGTCTTCTAGCAAGAAGATGTGGAGGGTTATGATTGAGGTTCCTGCTGGAGGGAGTCTCTTTAAAAAGACGGGTGAGCCTGAAGTGTGGCTCAAGCCTCTGATCGTCTCTGAAGAAAAAGCCAAACTTGCCAGCCATTCAACCCTCACGTGGGCTAATGAAGTAGTGCATACTTCTTTGAAAGCATGGCGTACCTTATTCTTACATTTATATGCTTATGCTTTACACAATTTTAATATATTTAACTGTCTAACTTTTTTGCAGATGCATCTGATTGGCTTAGAGCTTATGAAGAGGGTTTCAAATTCAGAGAACGAGTTAAAAGAGCTGTGGGAGCTTGAAATTGACTTTGACGACGTGAAGGCACAGTATGAGGGCTTAAGGATAGATATGGATGCTTTAGTGGAGGAAAGACATACCTTAAGGGAGCAGTTGAAGATTGCTACGACGGAGTTGGCAGTAGAGAGGGCTTCTTCCAGCCAAGCTAACAAGAACAAAAACATTCTTGAATCCTCGTTTGCTGAACAATTGTCGAAGGCCACAGAGGAAATCAAGAATTTGAAGCATATGTTGGGGCAGAAGGAGGAGTATTCTGGTGAACTTGTTCGGTCTCTTTCCCAAGCTCAAGAGGATCTCCGTGAAGCCCTGGTCTGAGGAGTCAGTTGTATCTTTGAGAGTTTCCCTTGAAGCCGAGAAAGATAGCTTGAAGACTGATATTCAGGTATGGTCAAGAGATTACAGTGATCTCGAAGAGGCGACTGCCGTTGATGTGAGTTGGGCGTATATGAGTGCTCACCATGACACGTTAATGGAAATGAGCCAAGAGGGTTTCGACCTTGATGCCGAAATTGCTAAATCCAAAGAGGCCATGGAGAAGACCCAGCGGGGTCTTGAACTTTCTCCATTTGACGAAGCCTATGATCCTCAAGCAGCTGTCGTTTTTCCTGAAGAAGTCGATTCTCCTCCTCCTCCTCAAGAGTAGATATTTGGTTGCTCTCCCCTTTCTTTTTTTCCCTTGGATATGTGGTTATCCCCATCTCCATCGAGGATAAGTTTGAAACTTTCAAGTCCCCAATTGACAACTTAGGGGCATCAAAAAATGTAAATATTATGCGGCTATGTACCAGTTAGTACTTAGTTTTTGATTTAGCCGCTTATTCTAATAGTAATGCAATCTCGAGACTTTTTGCTATGAGTTTGAGTCTTACTCTTTTTAGTCTATTGCATGTATTGCTTTTCCGAGGTTTTTGTTTGTACCTCTTAGCTTTTTTGCATGAAAAATGTATTTTTCCACTTTGAACCTTTTCACAGTAGGTGTAATGTTTGTATAAATTTTTAGCCTTTGTTCGTGGCAGGCTTTGATTACGAATTAGGGACTTTTTTTTGAATTAATACTTAATGAAGAAGACGTCTCAACTTCATTGAAATGCAATAGAGTGACAGGAATTTCTCACATGTTTAGGAATGTTTCTGTGAGAAGTTTTTATTTGAACTTTCATAATATTTTACATGTGTTATGATTATCATCTAAGACTCATGTTGCAACTGTTTTGTTTTAACAGATTTGATAATCACTTGTATTTCGCAACTATTTTTCATAGGTAACAGTTTTTTCGAGTTAATACAACGAGATAACTGTTTTTCATTAGTAACAGTTTTTGTAAGAAGTACGAGAGAAATGTATTGTGATTCGTAACTGTTTTATTTGATAACAATTTTGAGAATGAACAAGGGCTATGATCTTTCATCCGTAACTGTTTTTATTTGAATAACAGTTTTCTACTTGAGTACAAAGACTTCATAACTGTTTTTTGATTATAACAGTTTTTTTACTAAGTACAATGATGATGATCTTTTACCCCTAACTGTTTTTTGTCGCAACAGTTTTTGTATATAATGTAAGATGTACATTTCTTCGTATACTTTACCTTTTAACCTGAACATGGTTCGAAGGTTTTCTAGAGTAGGATTTGTAATTCTTGTGCTGGAGTCTTCAGTTCTTTTAGTTTTGCTCGTATCACTTGATTTGTTGGGTAGATGGTTTTTAGGCTCGAGCTTTTGACTTCTGGCAGTCTTTTTGCTTTATCTTGGCTTTCCATCTTGTATAGTCCCCCAAGTGTTTGAGCTTTGAAGAATGAGATCTCGAGCACTTGTTTGTTCCTTCTTTGTTGTCCTTTCCCTGAAAGAGGAAAACATTCCGGACTCGAAGGTATATACTTTTTTAGATGATGACTGCTTAACCCTTTAAAATATCCATCAGAAAGTGTAACCCTAGACCAGGAATTGTGTTATTTCCTCGCGTCTTTGCAGGTATAATGTCATCATCTGGTGATGGGTTAGCTTTTTGCCTATCATCTAAAAAAGTTAGTAAAATTTAGTTATTCAAAGATAAAATCATACACGCGATACCTGGCCGGGGATACTTCTTTTTAGAAGTAGTACTTCTTCAGGTGGATGGCGTTCCAGCTCGTTGGTAGAATTCTGCCGTCCATGGCTTCCAACTCGTACGCATCTTTCCCTGCTATGCCCCGGACTTTATAGGGTCCTTCCCAATTTGGACTTAGCTTACCTGCTCCTGCCTCTTTTGTTGATTGAAAGACTTTTTTAAGTACGAAGTCCCCAATCTTGAAATATCTGAGATGAGCCTTGCGGTTGTAATATCGCTCTATGATTTGTTTTTGAGCTGCCATCCGTATTAAGGTTGCTTCCCGTCCTGACTCGAGCAGGTCCAAATTGGTTTGGAGTTCGGCGACATTCGTTTGCTCCGTAGCTGTTGTCGCTCTCAAACTTGGTTCGCCGATTTCCACAGGTATTAATGCCTCCGAGCCATAAACAAGTGCGAAAGGACTTTCTCCCGTAGCTATTTTTGATCTAGTTCTGTATGCCCATAATACCGCTGGTAATTCATCGGGCCAACTTCCTTTGGCTTTATCTAACCGCTTCTTTATATTGTTGATGATTATTTCGTTTGTGGACTCAGCTTGTCCATTAGCTACGGGATGATATGGTGTTGAGGCAATCCGTTTGATTTTCCAACTCTCGAAGAATTCTGTGATTTGTGAGCCTATAAACTGTGGGCCATTATCTCACACGATCTCCTTTGGAATCCCGAATCGGCATATTATATTTCGCCATAAGAAACTTTTGACCTCTTTTTCCCGCACTTGTTTGAATACTTCTTCTTCTACCCATTTTGTGAAGTAATCCGTAAGTACGAATAGGAATGGTACGTGACCTTTAGCTGGGGGAAGAGGCCCTACTATATCCATTCCCCATTTCATGAAGGGCCACAGCGATATGATGGAATGCAACAGTTCTGCTGGTCTGTGCATATTATTTGCGAACCCTTGACATTTGTCACATTTTGAGATGAAATTCTCCGCGTCTTCTTCCATCTTAGGCCAATAGTACCCTGCTCTGATTAGGGTTTTTACCAAAGATCTTGATCCCGCGTGATTTACACAATGTCCTTCACGGACTTCTCTTACCATGAACTTTGTTTGATTAGGTCCGAGGCATTTAGCTAGGGGTCCTCCAAACATTTTGCGGTACAAGGTATTGTGAACTAGACAGTATCTTGTTGCTTTGCGGCGGAGCGCTTGAGCTGATTTTTTGCCTTTAGGCACGGTACCATTCTGCAAAAAGTTAAGAATTTCGTTTCTCCAGTCCCAAGTTAAATTATTGAAAGATACCTCATTCCTGTTTTTGTCGATTGTTGAATGGAAGAGGTGAACGACAATAGTGTTGTCTTTATTGGTTACTTCTGTAACTGCCGCGAGGTTTGCCAACACATTTGCTTCAGCATTTTCCTCCCTAGGTATTTGTATTATTTTCCACGTTTTGAAGTGTCTCACAAGTTCTGAGTCTCTCGAGCGACGTAAGTCCCTTGCATTTGGTTTACCACCAGTTGTGAATCGTTGTTGATCTCAATTTGTTCAATTGACAGCTCTCGTGCCAATTCTAAACCTGCAATAACAACCTCGTACTCTGCTTCATTGTTAGTTATTGGATAACATTTAATAGCCTGCCGTATCTTTTCACCCGTGGGTGATATCAGTACGATGCCTAATCCTGCTCCTTTTATATTAGAAAAGCCATCTGTGAATAGGGTCCACTGACCTGGGCTTACACCATTGAAGAGTTGTAATTCCTTTTCTACTTCAGGGGTAATATTATTACTAAAGTCAGCTAGTACTTGTGACTTAATTGCCGTTCTAGGTTGATATGTTATATCATGCTCACTTAATTCTATGGCCCATTTGGCTAATCTTCCAGACAGTTCTTGTTTATACAAAATATTCCTTAAAGGATATGAAGTCACTACAGTGATTGGATGACATTGAAAATAAGGACGTAATTTTCTTGATGCCATAATCAAAGCTAAAGCTAATTTTTCTAGATGCGGATATCTAGTCTCTGCATCTAATAGAGTCTTACTTATATAATAAATAGGGGATTGTTTACATTTTTCTTCTCTTAGCAGCACTGCACTCACGACAATTTTTGAGACGGCCAGGTAGATGTATAATCTTTCTCCTTCTTTCGGCTTCGATAGTAGCTGCGACTTTGACAAATAAAGCTTCAAATCTTTTAGAGCCTGCTGACATTCTTTAGTCCATTCGAACTGATTTGTTTTTTAAGAACTGAAAAGAATTTAAAGCTTTTTTCTGAAGATTTAGAAATAAACCTTCCTAGAGCCGCTATTCTTCCCGTCAGCCTTTGAACTTCTTTTTTATTCCTTAAAATCTTAGGTATTTTCTCTATAGCTTTTATTTGAGCTGGATTTACCTCTATCCCTCTATTCGATACAAGGAATCCAAGAAACTTACCAGATTGTACTCCAAAAGCACATTTTTCCGGGTTGAGCTTCATATTATACCTGCGCAATATATCAAAAGTAACAGAAAGATGCTGGAGATGATTCTCTGCTTGTGTTGATTTTACAAGCATATCATCGATATATACTTCCATCGTTTTTCCTAGATGTTCTTGAAACATTTTTGTCACTAACCTCTGGTAAGTGGCTCCTGCATTTTTCAAGCCAAAAGGCATAACTTTATAACAATAAGTCCCCTTGTTAGTGATGAATGAAGTTTTTTCTTCATCTAGGGAGTACATTTTAATCTAGTTATAACCAGAGTATGCATCTAAAAAGCTTGATAATTCATGACCTCCGGTAGCATCGATCATTTGATCTATATGCGGCAAAGGAAATGAATCTTTAGGGCATGCTTTATTTAAATCAGTGTAGTCTACACATACCCTCCATTTGCCGTTCTTTTTAGGCACCACTACTGTGTTGGCTAGCCAGTCAGGGTATTTTACCTCTCGTATTGAACCTATATCCAATAATTTTTGTACTTCCTCATTGATTACTTGGTTCTTGAAAGGTCCTTGATTCCTTTTCTTTTTCTTAACAGGTGTGAAATATGGATCTTCATTTAATTTATGAGTCATCACTTCCGGTGGAATACCTGTCATATCTGAATGAGACCACGCAAAACAATCCTCATTAGCTTTTAAATAATTGATTAACATACCTTTTTGATCAGGAGTTAGTCTTTCCAACAGTTTGGCACCAATATACAATTTTCTCTCGGGCTTTTGTTCAGAAAGTGGAACAGCCTCGAGTTCTTCAGCAGTTGTTTTTATATGCTCATCTTCTTCTGGCTCACGAATGAAATCTGGTCTGGAGTCTACGTCCGCATGTTTTGGCTTATCCTTGATGATAACAGGATTTGCTTCATCGTTATCGTCTTCTGTACTTATAGGAATATCCATGCTTTTTGTACATAATTGATCTGAGGTTTTTTCCATACCTGTTTGTTGATGAGCTTCCATTTGATAATTTGATGTCTCTCCTGTGTCTTTTTTGTTGTGAAGAGCTATTGAATTAATACTTCTCGAGGTTTGTTGATCACCTCTGATTTGTCTTATTCCCCATTTTGAAGGGAATTTTATTACCTGATGTAAGGTGGACGAGATCGCTTTCATGTCGTGAATCCATGGTCTTCCCGAAATAACGTTATAAGCCATCTCTGTATCGATGACTTGGAATTTTGCATTTTTGACAACATCTTCAGCGTAAGTGGTGAGCTCGATTTCTCCTTTAGTTATCACTGTTGAATTATCGAACCCAGATATGGCACGTGCCTTCGGGATCATTTCATTATCTACCAGCATTTCTTCCACGACTTTTATCAAAATAATGTTGACTGAACTGCCTGGATCAATCAACACTCTTTTAACATTAGTGTCATGAATAAGTAAAGATATTACCAGTGCATCATTGTGTGGGAGCATTAATCCGCCAAAATCTGCATCATCAAAAGTTATTTGATCTTCCCGCGTCTCTTCTCGAACTCGCTTCCCGTGGGTGTTTTTGACTTTTGATGCTAACTGACAGACTATGCCGTTTACTTCTTCGCCCCCATGTATGACGTTAACAGTTCATTTTGGGGAGGGTGGTTTTGGAGGCTCTTGCCTGTTCTTCATATATTCCTGTTTACCTTTATCACTAAACAATTCTGTTAAGTAGCCCTGTTTTAATAGATGTTCTATTTCACCTTGTAAAAATCTGCAATCTGCAGTTCTATGGCCGTGATCATTGTGGAATTCACACCACTGATCGAGGTTCCTCCTGTTAGGATTGGAACGCATCTCTTTGGGCCATTTAACCTTGTCTCCCATATTTCTCAATATAGAGACAAGTTCGGTACTGCTCACGTTAAAGCTATGGTCTCCAATTCGGGTATTACCCCTGGACCGTTCATCTCGATCTCTCCTGGATCTAGATGAGGATGAGCTCGTATCTCTTCCCGATGGTCTTGTGTTTTCAAACCTGGGACGTGTATCTCGTCCCGAAGGTCCTAGGTAAGGATCGTACCTGTTTTTACCTGACCTTTTCTCTGGTTCTGGACGTCTAGTTCTGGGATATTCTTCATCCTTTGATCGTGCAATGATATCCTCTTCGATTATGAGTTTAGTACTGTACATGTTATACACATCATTCCATGTTGTGGCTGGGAATTCTCTCAGACTTTCTTTAAGTCGCCTCGTGGCTTCTGAGCTTTTATCGTTCAAGTTACTTGTGAACGCCATGGCTGCCCAATTGTCAGGCACCCTTGGTAGTTGCATTCTTTCCCGTTGAAACCCGTCCACAAACTCACGAAGCAATTTTGTGTCTCCCTGCTTTATTTTGAATATATCTTCCATTCGTTTTTCAACTTTTTGTGCACCAAAATGTGCTTTTATAAACGAATCTGCAAGTTCAACAAAGGAATTTATAGAGTTTTCAGGGAGAAGAGAATACCAGGTTAAAGCTCCTTTCATGAGTGTTTCTCTGAATTTCTTGACAAGGACTGATTCGATTTCTTCTTTCGTTAAATCATTGCCTTTTACTCCAGTAGTGAAGGCAATCACATGATCGCGTGGGTCAGTCGTTCCCTCATATTTAGGAAAGTCAGGCATTCTAAATTTCTTGGGTATAGGCAATGGAGCTGCACTTGGCTTCCAAGGTTGTTGAGAATATCTGTCAACATCAATGCCCTTGATGATAGGCGGTACTTCAGGGATTTTCTCAATGCGATCGTTTTGCTCCTTCATCTGTTTCTGCATGATTAGCAACAAATTTTGTAACTCAGAGTTATTAGTCGTACCTGGTCTCGTTTCAAGAGATGCACTGGGGGTTTCATCCCTGGTTGAACTTATTAATCCCGCTTGCGGATTTTCTATTACAATCGTATTGTTCAGAGGCGGTGTTGATGGTACTGGAGGTGCCTGTTGTAATCCTCTTGCAAACTCTTGCAAAGCATGCCCCACGTATTCAACAATCATTTTCCTTATTTGATCTGGCTCCATCGGTTGTTCGTTATTGTTACGATTGTTATCAGTTCTCTTAGGGGATGAATCTCTCGAAGTATGTGGAGTTCCTCGAAGAGATGAAACTGGGGTTCCATTTCTTTGTTGGTTGTTATCATCATTGTTGTTGACGTTGTTATTGTCGTTGTTGTTGGAATTCGACATGATTTAAAGGATATCAGTTGATCAACGCAAAATGATTATCAGATTCCCGGTAACGGAACCAATTTGTTTAACCAAAAAATATGATTCCTTGACCAAAGCTTTTTTAGGATAAACTCGGGTTACTAATAATCAGGCGAATAATGTAATGAGCAAAAAAATAGTAAATTGATAGCAATATAGAATGCAAGAAGTAAAGTAGATTATATCTAAGAATTCAGATCCCCTTGTGTGTTACATTTCTTCCCTTTATATAGGAATTCTTCCTAGTATAACGTTTTGGTTCCTGCAATGATTGCTCATTAATGGCTAATTATTGTATTAATGAGGCGTTACAAAGGTGAACCGTAACTGTTATTTTAGGAGTTACATAACGTATGGGTCATTAGCTGTTGTTTCTCGGATCTGCCCGTTGCTTCGTCTAGGTTCATTACGACCGTGTCTCTTCTTCTTCGATAGGCCTTCCGCGGCTGATGCATTTGTGTATCTTTTGACCGTACCTCTTTTATCTCGTACCTCCGTGTACCTTTACATTCATATGTGATGCTTTTCTTGATCCACGTGATTTGCTGAACTGTCAAAGACTTGTTTAAGTGTAAGACTCTTTTGACCAATACACATATATGACACTATATTTTATCCATAAAATGTCAAAATTATGTCTGCAAGTAATCATATTTTCAAATAGTTAGATCATATATATGACGACACTAAATTTTACTATGGAATGTATTGTTAATGTAACTTGACTGGCTCAAAATATTCATTTACCATCTTTTATGTTACTTGGACAAAATATTGATCCAAAATATTTATCATTTTACAAATCAATGAATGCAACTCTTACTACTCAAATACAGCATTAAATTTTTTCCCCTCAATTCCTTCATCACTACAAAACGATATATAATCATTATTTACTCATTTTAAAAAGAAGAAGAAGATAGAGTAATTTAGGAAGTGCTCGTTTTGATCAGCATAACGATATTTATGCATATTAGACCTTATAAAATCACAAGATTTAAATGAGGTAATAATTAAATGAATCATGATCTTGTTTTAATTCAACTATGACTTGTGTAGTTAAGTTTTTGGGAAGTCAAAAAGTACTTATCTTTTAATAAAATACTTATTTTTTAGAGTTGAAATGTCTGACTAAGGATTTAGAAGAAAAAAAAAAACTTTTGAATAGTAGCAAAAGCTATTTTTCAGAAGGTTAAAAAAGTAACTTCTTCTCGAAGCATTTTTTGAAACCTTGGCCAAGTATAAATTGCTATTTTCATATTGTAAAAATATTTTTTTATTTCATTATTCAAATACAAACTGTACTCTTGTATTGGTAAAAAATAGACGTCACACGTATAATATCTTTGATGACAAAGCAATCTACGTGGAGCAATGGAAACATGACAGCTGGATAAGAATTATGAAAGAGGTACGGAAAAATGAGGTACGGATTAATACACATACGAGACAATTAGAAGCGGGAGCTCTAGCCTAATTGAGGAATTGAAGAGACACGGTCAGAATGAATCAGTGCAGAATAAAGGGCAGATTCAAAGATCTTCAGTCAGTGAGTCAAACGTTACAGTTCTTCACGCAACAGTTACGATTACCAATTTTAACGTTACATTAATGGAATTATGAATCATTAATGTGCGATCATTAAGAAGAGTAAACTTTATATTAAGAAATTCCCTATAAAAAGGAGTAAAATCTCACTTGTATGGACACGTTCGAACTACTACTGAAATATATTTACTTTTCCGCGATCTTATTGCTATCTTATTTACAAGTCTAATTTCGATTCTTAGTTAATTTTCTTGGTTATCAAAAGCCCGAGTACTTCTTAAAATAACTTTGACTAAGAATCCAGTTATTTGGTTAAACAAAATGGTTCCGTTACTGGTAATTTGATAGTCTTTTTTTTTGCATTCCTAAATCATTTTTATTGAATCATGTCGAATACCAACGACAACAACCAACATGCAACTGGAACTCCAGTTCCATCTCCTCAGGGAACCCCACGAGGTTCTAGGGACAACTCCCTCGAAAGATTACAACTCACAACAATGACCAAATTGGAAATGAGCAAACATGAGAGCAAGTACGGTGAAATAGATGGTTGCTGAATATGTGAGTGAAGCTTTTCAAGCTTTCGTGAGGGGGCTACCAACTATATCACCTACGCCTCCTCCAAACAACACCGCGACTGTAGAAAATCCACAATATGGACTAGCTAATTGAGGAAGTGGAGGCACTCCAAACGAATCACTTGAAGGAAGACCAGGTATGTCTAATAATTCAGATTTGCAATCTTTAATACTAACCTTGTAGAAACAGGTCAAGGAACAAAACGATCGTATCGAGCAAATTCCTGGAGTACCACCTGTTATTAAGGGGATTGATATTGATAAATACTCTCAACAACCATGGAAGCCAAGTGCAGCACCTTTGCCGATTCCCAAGAAATTCAAAATGCCCGATATACCAAAATACGACGGGACAACTGATCCACGTGATCATGTTACTGCTTTCACCACGGGAGTAAAAGGCAACGACTTGACTAAGAAGGAAATTGAGTCCGTGTTGGTTAAAAAGTTTGGAGAGATACTCACCAAAGGAGCATTAACGTGGTATTCTCTTTTACCCAAAAATTCTATTGATTCTTTTGCTGAGCTTGCAGATTCGTTTATAAAAGCACATTCTGGTGCACAAAAAGTGGAGAAAAGAATGGAAGACATATTCAAAATAAAATAGGGAGATACGGAGTTGCTTCGTGAATTCGTAGACAGGTTCCAACGTGAAAGGATGTTGTTACCAAGAGTGCATGACAATTGGGCAGCTATGGCATTTGCAAGTAATTTAAACGAAAAAAGCTCTGATGCCACGAAGAGACTCAAAGAAAGTTTACGAGAATTTCCTGCTACGACATGGAATGATGTTTATAATAGGTACAACACCAAATTAGGAATTGAAGACGATACCATAGCTCAATCAAAAGCAGAAGACATGACAAGTTCTAGACGCTTAGAACCAGAATGGAGAACTGGTAAAAACAAGTACGGGCCATATATGGGACTTTCAGGACGAGAAACTCGTTCCAAATTTGAAAACACACGACCTGATCACTGATCGTCAAATAGAGATTCGAGTTCATTATCATCAAGATCCAGAAAGGATCGAGATGAGCGAAGTAGAGGTAATAACACGTATGCCAGAATTGGAGACTACAATTTCAATGTAAGTACTTCCGAGTTAATTATAGTATTAAGAAATATGGGTGATAAAGTTCGTTGGCCCGAGGAAATGAGATCAAATCCAAAAAGAAGGAACCCAGACTTCTGGTGTGAATTCCACAATGATCACGGGCACAAAACATCAGACTGCAGGTTACTACAAGGTGAGGTAGAACACTTATGAAAACAAGGCTATCTAATAGAATTGTTTAGTGAGAAAGGTAAGCAGTTATATATGAAGAACAGGCAGGATCCCCCAAAACAACCATCTCCGAAGAGAACTGTGAACGTGATAAACGGAGGAGAGGAAGTTAATGGCGTAACTTATACTTTAGCAAGAAGGATGACCAAGTTCACAGTAACCCACGGGAAACGGACTCGAGATACTTTGGAGGCTGACAACATCTCATTTGACGATACATATGCTGATGGATTATTGGTTCCACATAACGACGTACTGGTAATATCTTGTCACGACCCAAATCCTAACATGTCGTGATGGCGCCTATCGTGGAACTAGGCTAACCGACCATCACATAACTACACATTTATTTTAAATAAGTTTCTCAAATCATTAATAATCAACATAATAAGTATAAAAATCTTCTCTAAGTCTTTAAGCAACATAATAAGATCCGAGAGTCTAAACAATTCCGCAGAACTGGATTCAGCCGATCACGAGCATCTAAGAAAATAAACTAGTTTTGCTAATGTCTTAATAAATGTCTATGAATCAAATGCCAATACTAAATAAGGAAAGGAAAATGGAAAAGTTGCGGACGCTGGACAACTACCTCAAAATCCCAACGCAGATGACAACGAGCTCGGATGACTACTGCTCCGAACTAGTACCTGGATCTGTACATAGAGGTACAAGGAGTAATGATGAGTACGCCAACTCAGTAGTAATGAAAATAAATCACAGTCTGAAGTATATGAAACACACAACACAAAACAGTAAAACATCAAGTCTCAATACAATATACATAAGTTCGAAAACCAATTTCCAAAAAATCCTTTGAAACAAGTATATTCCAATATATCTCAGTAAAGCTACCAAAAATATCAGTTTGAAAAATGAAGTAAATCATAGTCAAAACCTCAGTAAAGTATCATCATAAAACTGCCCCTCGGGCCATAATCATCTCTCATAACAATTTCCCTCAGCACCTCACCATCAGCCCTGCGGAAAACCTCACTGTCACTCATGCCTCCCAATCACTCATCACTCAGCACTCGCACTCAGTAGGTACCTGCTCTCACTGGGGGTGTGTACAGACTCCGGAGGGGCTCCTATAGCCCAAGCGCTATAAACAAGACACATCATGGCATAAATCACTCTCAGGCGCTTGACCTCTCTCATATCATAACATCCTCACAACATTGGCCCTCGACCTCACTTAGTCAGACACTCTCATCATGCCACTCGGGCCATAAATATAATGGGGTTCTCGACCCAAAATAGTATTTCATTTCAAGAAATAGTAATATTATCAAATAAGAGTGTCAACAATTTCACAAGAAAGACTGATTGTAAAATCATAGTTTCAAAGTAGTGAGAATATCAGTAAAACAGCCCCCAAGGGGTTAAAACTGATCGGCACTAGGCCCCAAACATGGCTTACAACCCAAGTATATCAAATCATAGTAGTACTATAGGAAATAAGCTTCAAAAGCCGTTTCACAACTCAATAGTTGCCTAAAAAGGTACATTTTTCCAAATTTCCAATTCGTGCACGCCCCACACTCGTCATCCAGTGTGTGCGTCACTCCAAATCTGTGGAAGGATGTAAGGTCCGGGGTTTCATACCCTCAGGACATGATTTAAAGATATTACTTACCTCAAACTAGCCCGAAAACTATTCCGCAACATGCTTGCCTTTTGAATCAACTTCCGAGTGCTCCAAATCTACCAAGTTTAGATTTTTATCATCAAATTATGCTAAAGGAATGAATTCCAATTGAAAAACATCGATTTTAAGCACAAAACCCGACCTTCGGGTCCACGTCCCGGAACTCGACAAACTTTATACCAAAATGTTCTTCATCATCTCACGAGTCCAAGCATATAAAGAACTCGAAAATCGGAGTTCGTTTGACTCCTCAAATAATCCCTAGAAGGTCTCATAATCTCAAGCCCTAACTCCGCCTTTTTCTACTGATTTTAATGGATTAAACACTGATATTTTGATCCTTAATCACATATAATCGAGTTTTAGGGTCCAAAATCCTTACCTCAATGGAGAACAATGATTTCCTCTCTTCAAAATAGCCTCCAAGCTCTTTTCCCGTTAAAAAATTATGGAAAAATAGGTTCTGGTCACGGAAGGGTTTTAATTTAACTGACCAAGTTTTTACTCTTCGCGAACGCGCAGACTTGACCGCGTTCGCATAGAGCATTTCCAACGGGTCCCAATTTCCCCTTCGCGATCGCGGTCACCTGTCCGCGTTCGCACTGACCATTCCCCTAGACTTTCGCGAACATCCCCCCAGGCCCGCGAACGCATAGAACAAAAAGCCTGGGGTCCCTCAGATGATCCTAACCTTACGGGAACGCACCCCTTACCCGCGTTCGCACTGCCCAGACCTCCTTACCCTCCGCGTTCGCACCTCCACCTTCGCGAACGCACAGAAGAATTTCCCCATGCTCCCAACTTCCTCTATGCGAATGCGGCCCCCCCTCTGCGAACGCATAGGGTAAATTTCCTCTGTAGAAACACCAGAAAAACATCATTTACTCCAAGTCCAAAAGTGCCCATTAACCACCCGAAATCAATCCCGAGCCCCTAGGGACCCCAACCAAATTTACCAGTACATCATAAATGATCATTCAAACTTAGCTGCACTCTCGGATCACCAAAAATAACATCAAAACACCAAAATCACATCGAATTCAAGCCTATGAACTTTCAAATTTCTAAATTCCACCAACGATGCTAAAACTATCCAAAACACCTCTGATTGACTTGAAATTTTGTAGACATATCGAAAATGACATTACAAACCTTCTCCAACTGTCGGAATTCCATTCCGACCCCGATAGCCTATTTTCCACTGCCAATCAAAAATCGCCAAAAACTAACTTTCGCCAATCCAAGCCTAATTCTACACCTGACATCACAAAAATATTCTGGATACACTCCTAATTCCCAAATCACCTAACGAAGCTATCCGAGCCATAAAATCCATATTTCGAGGTCGTTTACCAATAAGTCAACTCTTAGTTGACTTTTCTAACTATAAGGCTATTTTTAAAGACTAAATGACTAAATTCTCGCTACAACCATTCTGATTCCGAGCCTACCAACTCTAACACATCATAAAAAGTATAATCAACCTATGACAAGGCTATAACAGTGAATATAGTGCAGATTCTACGTAAAGACCGATCGGGTCATTATACTTATACATGATACTAACGTGAAGCAAGTATTGATTGATCCATGTAGCTCAGTAAATATCATTTTATTAAGAGTTTTGGAAGAGATGTTAATGGGATATCGTGTAATTCCAAAAACATGTTCCTTATCCGGATTCGACAATTCAACTCTCCTAACGAAAGGAGAAATTGAGCTGAGTACTTATGCAGAAGGTGTCGTCAAAGAAACGAAGTTTCAAGTTATTGATACAGACATGGCCTATAATGTAATCATGGGAAGACCATGGATTCATGACATGGACGCCGTACCATCTACTCTACATCAGGTAATCAAATTCCCTTCTAAATGGGGGATTTAACAGATCCGAGGCGATCAACAGACTTCGAGGAACATCAATTTAGTGATACATTCGAATAAAAAAGAAGCGGTGGAAAAATTGAAAGACGTGGGAGCAACTCAAACAGACACGGGAGCAAACGATAAAAGCGCGGTAAATCAAATCACCACGAATGTCATATCAGAACATAAGGACATGGATTCCAGGCCTAATATTATTCAAGAACCAGAAGAGAATGAAAACATAAAGACAACTACTGAGGCTCGAAGATGTTCAGTTGTTCGAGCATAAGCCTGAGCAAAAAATCCACATAAGAGCAAGGGTAAGCCCGACCAGAAGTGGTAAGTTAATTGAGTATTTAAAAGCTAACGCAGATTGTTTTGTCTGGTCCCATTCAGATATGACAGGTATACCCCCTCCAGAGGTGATGACTCATAAACTGAATGAAGACCCATCATTCGTACATGTCAAGCAAAAGAAAATGAGCAGGGATCGTTCAAGAATCAAGTGATCGACGAAGAGGTACAAAAACGCTTAAAAATTGGTTCAATACGCGAGGTAAAATATCCCAATTGGTTAGCTAATACCGTAGTGGTACCTAAAAAGAATGGTAAGTGGAGAGTATGCGTAGATTATACTGATTTAAATAAAGCATGCCCAAAACATTCATTTCCATTACCGCACATAGATCAAATGATTGACGCCACTGCAGGTCATGAATTATTAAGCTTTCTAGATGCATATTCTGGTTACAATCATATAAAAATGGACCCCTCAGACGAGGAAAAAACTTCCTTTATTACAAACAGAGGGACTTATTGTTACAAAGTCATGCCTTTTAGCTTGAAAAATGCTGGAGCCACATACCAAAGGCTAGTGACCAAGATGTTCCAGGAACATATGGGGAAAACAATGGAGGTGTACATTGATGACATTGTAATGACCCGTCCGGTCGTTCCCTAGAAATTTCATTATTTTCACTATTTATGCCTTGCCATAGCTGAGTTATACTGTTCGCGATGTGTTAGAGTTGGTTAGCTCATGTTCGGAGTGGTTAAAGAAGGAATTGAGACACTTAGTCTCTAAAAGTAGCCTTAGAGTTGGAAAAGGCAATCAGGAGTTGACTTATTGGGAAACGACCTCGGAATGCGGATTTTATGGCTCGGATAGCTTCGCTAGGTGATGTGGGACTTAGGGGTGTGTTCGGAATGTTTTTGTGATGTCCGATGTAGAATTAGGCTTGAATTGGCGAAAGTTAGTTTTTGGCGATTCGGTCGGCAGTGGAAAATAGGCTATCAGGATCGGAATGGAATTCCGACAGTTGGAGCAGGTTTGTAATGTCATTTTGGATGTGTCTGCAAAATTTCAGGTCAATCGGAGTTGTTTTGGGTAGTTTTGGCATCGTTGGTGGAATTTAAAAATTTCAAAGTTCACAGGCTTGAATTCGATGTGTTTTTGGGGGTTTGATGTTGTTTTTGATGTTTTGAAGGCTTGAATAAGTTTGAATGATCATATATGATGCGTTGGTATGTTTGGTTGGGGTCCCGAGGAGCTCGGGATGGTTTTGGGTGGTTAACGGGGAGTTTGGATGATTTTTTGATGTTGCTGAAGTTGCTGGTGTTTTTGCACCTGTGGAAGGGGAACCGCAGGTGCGGTCCCGCAGGAGAGGACGAGGCTCCGCAGATGCGGAAGCTTGACTGGTTGAAGAATTTCCGCAGGTGCGAGGTTATTTCAGCACCTGCGAAGCCGCAGGTGCGGGAGGTCGAGCGCAAGTGCGGAAGTGGAGGACTTTGGGGTTTTTCCGCAGGTGCGGTTCCGCAGGTGCGCGTAAGTGGCCGCAGGTGCAGAACCACTATTCAGAAAGTATATAAGTATGCATTAGCGAATTTGAGCCATTTTTCTCAATATTTCATCCGGGTTTGAAGCTTTTGAAGGGTTTTTGAAGAGGGAAATCGATAGCTCTTCATTGAGGTAAGGTTTTTGGACTCTAAACTTGTTTATATGTGATTAAAGGTCTGATTAATGGTAAAATTGGGGGAAAAATCAATGGAAAAATGGGAAACTAGGGCTTTAGTTTAAGAGACCTTCTAGGGGTGATTTGAGGGTTCATTTGGACTCCGATTTCAGCGTTCTTTATATGTATAGACTCGTGAGAGATGAGGATCATTTTGGTATAAAGTTTGTCGAGTTCCGAGTCGTGGGCCCCGGAGCCGGGTTTGCCCAATTTCGGGATTTTTGAGTATTTTTTATAAATTTCGATTGGGTTCCATTCCTTAGCATTTATAATGGTATAAATATGATTGTTGGTAGATCTGGAGCACTCGGAGGCCGGATTCAGAAGCAAGGGCACTGCGGAGTAGTATTTTAGCCGGTTTTGAGGTAAGTAACGCTTCCAAACTTGGAACGGAGGGTTCGAAACCCCAAATTATCTGATATTTGATGTTGATTAAGGTGACACACTTGCCAAGTGACGGGCATGCGGGCGTACATCGAATAATTGTGGCCTGGCTCACCCCATGGCACTACCTAATGGTTATTTCAGGCTGATACTTGTACTGTGAAGGTTGCATTTACCTTGAACGCATTAGAAATCATGCTAAGTATAAATGTTAAGGCTTCACGTCGATATGTCCAGACCGGAACGGTCAATTATTGCTGTCTCTATCTGTGATTATTGTTTTCATGTATTCAGTCATGTTATAGTAGATGTTTCATGCCTTAGTCTCATAAGTTGCTAGTTTATTTCTATATTATCATTCTTTTGGGCTGAATTTCATATGTTAGAGCATTGTGAGTGAGACTGGAAGGTACTGACTGAGTGAGGCTTGGAGCCTAGTTTTGAGACAGTTATGAGGTCGGACTGCACACCGTAGCGATCCTGGAATCATGCCTTCGTTGGCTTGATATAGTGCTTGGGCTTATAGGAGCCCCTCCGGAGTCTTCACACCCCCAGTGAGCGCACAAACATTGAGGGATGGATCTTCCCTGGGCATGGATCTTATCCGAAGTTATTGATATATAGAGGGATGGATCTTCCTGGGCATAGATCTTGTCCGAAGTTATTGATATATAGAGGGATGGATCTTCCCTGGGCATGGAACTTGTACGAAGTTATTGATATATAGATGGATGGATCGTCCCTGGGCATGGATCTTGTCCGAGCGATATGTTCCGGAGATGGATCTTCTCCGTGGGGCTGGATTGGCCTTTTCCTCAGTACGGAGTGACTTCATCACATGTGTTTATGTACGTTCCGGGATGGGTTTTCCCTAGGCCTGAGGGCCATTTACAGTACTGAGTGGACTTCCTTGTGAGAGATTTGGGATATTGTGGACATTTCCATTCTGAATTCTCATGATCATATACTAGCATATAGATCGTACATGCATACTTCATACACGTATGTTTACCGTAATATAAATTGTTGTCATGCTTAAATTTTGGTACATTGATATTTATAACTCCGGAGGTTTAGTCCGTCACTACCTCTCAGCCCATAGTTTTGTTTTGTTACTACTGAGTTGGTGTACTCACGTTACCCCCTGCACCTTGTGTGCAGATCCAGGTACATCGGGACTCGGCTCTGGTCAGTGAGTAGCAACAGTTTCATCAGAGTTGACGAGGTAGCAGCTGGCGACCGTGATCTCGTCATCTCTTCTTCCTTTTCTACCAGTTGTATTTATTTTCAGACTATGTTGGTCATTCCCTTTTGGATGGTATTATGTATTAGCAGCTCATGACAGCGTGACACTGGATCCGGGGTTTGTAGGATTTGGGTTTTTGATTTTCATAAAAATTGTTTGCAAAATTTTGATCTACTATTATTATTGATTTCAAACTTGTTAAAAATGGTATTTCCACGGATAATTGGATCTAGTTTAGTTATAGATTGGTGGCTGGCCTGGTTCCACGACAAATGCCATCACGACTCCGAAATTGGGTCGTGACAGACATGTTGGTGAAGTCAACACAGGCAGAGGATCATTTCCAACATCTTTCAACTACATTCGAGATCCTCCGCAGGTATAACATGAAATTAAATCCAGAAAAGTGCGCCTTTGACATCAAATTAGGTAAATTTTTGGATTTTCTCGTATCAAATAGAGGCATTGAAGTAAATCCTGCTCAAATTAAAGCTATTGAAGAAATACCTGATATACTCACGAGAAAAAAAGAAGTTTAGAGATTAACAAGTAGGATCGCAGCTTTAGGAAGATTCATTTCAAGATCTTCAGAGAAGAGTTTCAATTCTTCTCAGTACTAAAGAAGCAGAACCAGTTCAAATGGACTGAAGATTGCCAGCAGGCCCTTAAAAACTTGAAGGCCTACCTATCAAGTGCCCCACTGTTGTCCAAACCAAAGGAAGGGGAAAGGTTATACATTTATCTCGCTATTGCAGAAATAGTAGTAAGTGCAGTTCTGGTAAGAGAAGACAAAGGTAAGAAACCTCCTATTTACTATGTAAGTAAGTCCTTACTTGATGCTGAAACTAGATACCCTCATCTAAAAAAATTAGCCTTGGCTCTAATCATGGCAGCTAGAAAGTTAAGACCGTACTTTCAGTGTCATCCATTTACTGTTGTAACTTCATATCCTATGAGAAATATTCTACATAAACAAGAACTGTTAGGAAGACTGGCTAAATGGGCAATATAACTAAGCGAATATGACATCGTTTATCAACCTAGAACTGCAATAAAGTCTCGGGTTTTAGCTGATTTTGCCGCAGATTTTAACACTAGCATAATTCCTGAAGTAGAAAAAGAATTACAGATCCTTACCGGAGCTAATCCAGGAACATGGACTCTATTCATTGACGGCCCTTCTAATGTGAAATAAGCCGGATTGGGAATTGTTTTGATACCACTTTCAGGTGAAAATATAAGGCAAGCTATTAAATGTTATCCTATCACTAACAATGAAGCATAGTATGAAGTTGTCATTGCAAGACTTGAATTAGCACGATAACTCTCAATAGAGCATATCATGATCAAAAGTGACTCTCAACTGGCGGTGAACCAAATGTAGGGGACTTACACCGCTAGAGAAACTCGAATGCAGCAATATTTGGAAAAGGAACGGTACCTAGTGAGGAAATTCCAGTCATGGAGGATCGTGCAAGTACCCAGAGAGGAAAATGCAGAAGCGGATGTGTTAGCTAACCTTGCATCAGTTACAGATGTAACGAATAAAGAAAATGCTATTGTGATACATTTATTTCATTCAGAAATCGACCAGGAGCAGAATGAGGTAACCTTTAATAATCTAACCTGGGATTGGAGAAACGAAATTGTAAAGTTTTTGCAGAGTGGTACCGTGCCTGAAGATAAAAAAGAAGCTCAAGCACTTCATCGAAAAACAGCTTGGTACTTCTTAGTTCGTGGCACTTTATATCGCGTAATGTTTGGTGGTCCCCTAGCAAGGTGCCTTGGACCTAATCAAACGTAGTACATTATGAAAGAAGTACACAAAGGACATTGTGGAAATCACGTCTCTAGTCAAAACCCTAATCGGAGTAGGGTATTATTGGCCTAAGATGGAAGAAGACGCTTAAAGTTTCGTAGCTAAATGCGATAAATGTCAGCGATATGCTAACAATGTGCATCGAACCACAGAATTACTACATCCGGTTGTATCACCTTGGCCATTTATGAAATGGGGGATGGATATAGTAGGACCTCTACCCCCAGCCAAAGGAAAGGTCTGATTTTTACTTATATTAACAGATTATTTCTCAAAATGGGTGGAGGCCGGTGCTTTTAAACAGGTACGAGAAAAAGAAGTGAAAAGCTTCATATGGAGAAACATCATATGCCGCTTTGGTGTCCCAAAGGAAATTGTATGTGATAATGGCCCGCAATTCATAGGCTCATAAATCACAGAAGTCTTTCAAAGATAGCAAATCAAACGTATCACTTCTTCAACATATCACCCCGTGGTAGTGGGAAAGCTGATCCAACAAATAAGATCATCGTTAATAATTTGAAGAAACAATTGCAAAAATCAAAAGAAAATTGGCCTGAAGAGCTACCAGGAGTATTATGGGCTTATAGAACTACCACAAAAACAGCCACGGGAGAAACTCCATTCGCACTTGTCTATGGCTCGGAGGCTCTAATACCAGTGGAAATTGGTGAACCAAGAACGAGATTCATAACAACAACAGAAGAAACAAACAACGACGAGTTGAGACCAAATCTAGATTTACTCGAACAAAGGAGAGAAGCCGCTTTAATACGCATGGCAGCTCAAAAGCAAATCATAGAGCGATATTACAACAGAAAAGCTCACCTAAGATATTTTAACATTGGGGACTTTGTTATTAAAAAAGTTTTTCAATCAACAATGGAGGTTGGAGCAGGAAAATTGAATCCAAATTGGGAAGGACCTTACAAAGTACGCGGTATTGCTGGAAAAGGTGCTTACGAGCTGGAAACCATGGACAACATAATTCTACCAACAAGTTGGAATGCAGTTCATTTGAAGAAGTATTACTTCTAAGCAAAAAGAGTGCCCACAATCAGGTATCATTATGTACGACTTTATTTAGTACAATTAAAGTTATACTAACCATTTTAGATGATAGGCAAAAAGCTAATCCATAACCAAATGATGATATTAGACCTGAATAGACACGGGGAAGTAACCGAATTCCCGGTCTAGGGTTACAACTTTCTGATGGACATTTCAAAGGGTTAAGAAGTCATCATCTAAAACTATATACCTTCAAGTCCCGTATGTTTTTCCTTTTCAGGAAAAGGACCACAAGAAAGGAATAGTCAAGTGCTCGAGATTTCATTCTTCAAAGCTCAAACACTTGGGGGACTATACAGTATGGAAAGCAAAGAAGACTATCAAAAAAGTCAAAGCTCAAGCCTGAAGATTCTTTTTCCCAACAAATCAAAAGTTACGAGTGAAATCAAAGAGCCGAAGACAAAAACACAAAACTTGATTCAGAAACCTACAAAAAACATACTCGTAAATGTAAACGAATGTCTAGATCAAAGGCAGAATTTAGTTACGGATAGAATTTTATACCCTCGTATTTATTCAAAATCTGTTGTAAAAGAAAAGGGTTACGAAAGAGTCATAGACGATACTTGAACACATGTAAAGTTTTATGAAAGTTCAAATAATACAAAAACTTTCTTCAAAATATTATTCAGAAAAACATGTGAATTCCTATTTCTCTTTTGTATATATACACCATTATGAAGTTGAGACGTCTTCTTCATTAAGTGTCGTTCATAAAAGGGCCCTCTTTTATAAATCGTGCTTGTTTAAAAAAGACACGGATTACTGAAGCATTTTTAATGCAAAATTAAATAACAAAGGGTAAAGCGAAAACCCGAACGTAAAGCATGCAGAGTAAAACGAAAACTCAAAAAACACAAAACATGCTAAGAAATTTAAATATTGATATTATGTGATGGTAGAAACTAAGTATTAACTTAGTTCAAACCGAATTTGCTTATACAAAATTTCCCCTAAGTTGTCATTGGGGACTTACTAACCAAACTTCAACCCCAAATGGGACATCACCACCAATTGATTCAAAAGAAAAAAAAGGTTTGATAAACACTTTCACTGGATACGGGGGGGGNCCACTAATTGATTTTAAGAAGAAAAAAAGAGGGTTTTATAAACACTAGACAATGGGGGGATTATCTTCATCAGCAGAAGAAGCAGCCTGAGATGGAAGGGGTTGGGCAAAAACTTCATCAGGAACGATCTCATCACCCATGTGAACTTCAGCTTTAGGTGATGAAAAGTTTTGACTTTGCCGAGACTTTTTGATTGTCTCCTTGGTTTTGGTAATTTCAGCTTGTAAGTCAAAATTTTCATGGCCCATTTCCGTCAATGTATCAAGCCGGACATTCAAATAAGCCCAACTCACATAGACAACTGCCTTATCCTCGAGAGCTTCATAATCCTTCTCCCATTGTTCAACATTCGCTCTC
Source organism: Nicotiana undulata (assembly GCA_005239495.1). Lineage (NCBI taxonomy): Eukaryota > Viridiplantae > Streptophyta > Magnoliopsida > Solanales > Solanaceae > Nicotiana > Nicotiana undulata. Next base: position 52,119 of record ML280571.1, read on the forward strand.
AGCTCATTTCTTTCAACCACAACATCATCATAAGAAGCTTACAAAGGGACAAGGGATTTCTCCAGAAATTGAACCTTGTTTGAGGACTCACGGAGGTCTTCTTGAGTTTGAGTAAGAGATTGTACAAGTTCACCAGCATAAGCCTCCTTCTGGTTTAGCAAAGCCTTCAAGCTTCTTATCTCTTCAGAAGCGTGGGAAAGCTGCTCCGCAAATGAAGATTTCAGGATGTTTTTATCCTTGCCTGCTTGATTCGATGAAGCCTTATCAATGGCCAATTCTACTGCTATCACTTTAACCTGCTACTTTAAGGTACACTTTTCCTCCTCTACTACTTCCGTATCAAGTTGAAGGCTCTCAAATTCCTCCTTCCAGTTATCAACCTCGGTATGATAGTCTTTCATTAACTGCTCCGTATGGACAATCCTTTTCATCAACTCTGTACCAATGAGATTGATCTACATGAAAAAGGGAAGTTAGATATGGTAAAGGTTAATTCTAAATAAGGAATAACATGAAAGATACCATTAAGGATGAGTGTACGATCTCATTCATCCACGTCAGGGAGCTATGACTTTTCAAATTTTAATTCTCAACCGGGCCTATCAGAGGCTTCAACCACACATCCTCCTGGCCTGATTTCCTTAAGAGGCTACCTCGATCATAATTCGCTTCATCTCCCCACCGCTAGAGGACCTTACTTCGACAATAGAAGGAACATGTGTAGGGGTAGATGAAGGATCCACAGGTGGAATAGGAGGGGGAGCAGAAATAGTAGCAGGCACGGTAGACTGAAGTTCCGCTGGAGTAGATGGAGAAAAAATGGCAAGAGGCGTCTCCTCCGAAATTGAGCCAAAACCTTGATGGAACAACTGTTCGGCTGATTCATTGGGAGTTTCTTCTTCAGATTGTATAGGGGCAGAATGCTATGATTCAGGCACGGAAGATGTATCAATAAGTGGGGCAGATTCATCATCAGACACGACCTTCTTTCTTGCTCATGGCCTTCGAATCAATGAGCCTTCTTCCTGCTCCTCCCTATCTTCCAAGGTCTGAGACCTATCCGCTTTCCTTTTTGACGAAGAAGAGTTCAAAATAATTTCTTGAGCCTTTGCCAGAGAAAGCCTTGAGGCAGTTATCGCAACAACAGTGACTCCCCGAGCAGGAAATCCTAACATACAAAAAGGATTAGAGAAGCTCATAAAGGAGAGAAAAGAAATTAAAAAACCTACCATGGGTTTCCACTTTCCAACCAAACCTCGCCGAGAGGTATTTCCAAGAACATTCTTCCATTGGAGCAATCAATAATAATTTTTCTACTCAACCACGGAAATCGGAGATCTCCTCGACAGTTCCCATGGTTGCTGAAAAAAGAAAAAAAAAAGAGAACAGTTACGGTACTGAAAATCTATCAAGAATAAAGAAGAAAGTGAACAAAACGGAACTCACGTGCAAAGTTCCACTTCTCAGGGAAGGGGAGATTATTTTCACCTAGTAATCCTTTTGTAGGGGCAGGAACAAATCAGACATACCAACATCTATCTTTATCATCATCAGGGATGACTAAAACTCTCTTACTTCTAGCCGCAAGAGTACAAACTCCTTGGCGAAACAACATAGGAGAGTAGAGATGAATAAGATGATAAAAGGTAAAAGGAACTGAAGCCAAGTTGGCCAAATATCTGAGGCATGCTACTGTCCTCCAGATAAGAGGACCGATTTGTCCCAAGCACACGTTAAAAATCGACAAAACACTATAATGACAGGGTCGATAGGAGGCTTGAACCCTAAAGTAAAAGGGTAAGTATACACAAAAGAATACCGTGTTTTGTAAGAAGTTATTCTCTGATTTTCATTGGGGACTAAGATGGAAAGTCAGATTTCCAGTAACAATCTCTGCGCACAAGAGAAATCAAACCCTCAGTGATTTGAGTGGGGTAAAGATCAGCGCAATCATGAGATGTCATGGAGGAAAGTTGTTTTCTTATGGCTTCACTATCCTTTACGAAAGAAAATTCAGCAGGAACAATCTCATCAACCTTTGGTTCACGAAGTGGTTCAATGGATTCTCTACTCTTAGAAGAAGATCTAGAAGCTCTAGCCCTAGAGGAAGATGGAGTAACACTAACCCTAGAAGTTGGTGGGGGAGTAATGTTACATGGAGAAGAAGAACCTCTAGAAGGTGTTGAACCTAAGCTCCTTAATCTACCGCCCCTCCTACTCTGGATCGGAGCAGAAGAAGGAGATAGTTCATCTACTAAATTACTTTCTTGGGTTCTTGATTGGAAGAAGACATATTTGCATGGAAGAGGAATTTACAAGCATCGAAGGAAAGTTAGAGGTTTTTAGTAGAAGCAAAGGCAAAAAGGGGGGTATTTATACACAAAGGCAACCGTAAAAAAAATATTGAAAAACAGTGATGTGAAAGTTATAATTAAAACTGTCACTTCATGACTGATGCAGCTGCAAAAAGCCCTAAAAGGCGCCGACGAATTGCAGAACCAACCCGAAAGCACCACGTGGAACGAGCATTAAATGTAAGTGACAAGCGACGCATACATACAAAGACATATGCAATGGTACAAGTGAAACAGTGGCAAAAAGTTCCCGCCATAAATGAGTATCCACTTACCCAATATTTAATTGATAAATAAATGGTAAGTGGGGGGACTACATGTATTGGTAAAAAATAGACTTCACACGTATAATATCTCTGATGACAAAGCAATCTACGTGGAGCAATTGAAACATGACAGCTGGATAAGAATTTAGAAAGAGGTACGGGACTAAGAGGTACAGATTAATACACATACGAGACAATTAGAAGCGGGAGCTCTAGCCTAATTGAGGAATTGAAGAGACACGGTCAGAATGAACTAGGGAAGAATAAAGAGCATATTCAAAGATCTTCAATCAATGAGTCAAACGTTACAGAATCTTCACGCAACAGTTACGATTACCAATTGTAATGTTACATTAATGGCATTATTAATCATTAATGTGAATAATTAAGAAGAGTAGACGTTATATTAAGAAATTCTCTATAAAAGAGAGTAAATCTCACTTGTATGGACACGTTCGAACTACTATTGAAATATATTTACTTTTCCGCGATCTTATTGCTATCCTATTTACAAGTCTAATTTCTATCTTAGTTAATTTTCTTGGTTCGAGTACTTCTTAAACTACGTTCGAGTACTTCTTAAAATAACTTTGACTAAAAATCCAGTTCTTTGGTTAAACAATTCTCCCAAAGAAAAGTAACAAAATACTTGGAGCGAAAATACTTTTCAAAATTAATAGATTTTGAAAGCTTGGTCAAAAGTGAAAACGATTAATAATTAATAAATAAAAGAGATAAAAAGCTTGTGAAAAAAATAACTTCATTCACACAGGTGGAAGCTGTGATCTGAGTGTACTTTATATATGTGATTATTAGTATGGTATATTCTTAGGACGAGTCAAATCCAATTAATGAGGCAGGCATGCGTCTATGCTTTGGGCAATTACAGAAACGAGTTGTGGAAAATTCGACATATTTTTCTATTCTCTCTGTGATATTCATATCATTTTTTCTTTGGAAAACTCAAGTTTAAACATGGCGACAGCGATGACGCGAGACTTGTCTTCTCCTCAACTCTTTAAGAGCTAGAAGAAGTGCAAATATTATATACTCAACAAATGAGCTTTCCTTCTATGGGACAATGTTCCATTGTAAATGAGAGAAAATTAAATTTTTTATTTTTCCATCCATTTCCCCTTTCAACCTCTTTTAAGGGAAACCATGCTTAAAAACACAATAAGACATATTTATATGTGTGTGGGAAAAATCGGGGTAATGTCTACTCCGATTTTCCGATGAGAAAACGGAGGATTTGCACGGATGAACGAGATTGTAATCGAGGATAGAGACCCTTCGTATCTTGATCCGGGAAGAGTGGACGATGCGCTCGTTATCGGGTACGGTACATAGACACACCCCAGGCCAATAATGAGTTCTAAGACCTCAGGCAACACGGTACAGTTACAAACAACGGATAGACAACCGTGATATTCGCACCCAACCGGAGATCACGATACGGATCTCGCGCAATGTCGATTATGGATCAGTAATTATAGGGAAAGGAATATTTGTACCCTTTTTAGACTTATACTAGAAATGGAATTCTCTTATTATATAAAGGGGATGTTATTCTTTTGTAACACACGAATCAAACCAATATAAGTCTATTCTTTGCCTTTTAGCTATTGTTAAAGTTTTGCTGACTTGTTCTATTCTTCATTCACGGTCAAGCTTGAACCGAGGGCCTGACCGAGGAAGAAATCATTTATCAGTCTAAATTTAGGCGCGATCATAACATTACAATTGGTTTGATCGTTTATTTCGTCTTTATCTTATATTCTTAACTATTTGTGTTGAATCAAACCACGTAAACTTAAAACTGCGTATAAATTTAATTGTTATTCAATTTTGGGGTAAACAGTTTGGCGCCTACCGTGGGGCTAAGGATAATAGTGGTGATTTGATACGAATCTCTATAACATGCCCTATTTTACACTTGTTCTTTAAAGTCTTAATTTCAAGCCATCCTCAAAATATCAAACTCTCAGTCTGCTCACTTGAACATTGACGCTAAGTCTGGACATCATGTAAAAATAATAATTTGGTGCCTAGTAACGAGGTGCCTCCTACCGATCCCAATGGTGTACGACCCGGTCGATGCTAATTGATAGGTGGCCATCAACATCAATTTTCCAACTAATCCCGAAAATAGTATTCGCGAGGGACCTCGACCAACACCTCGAGAAGCGTCAAAAGGCGAAGGTGATGGTGTAAGCCTACGACTAATTTTTGAAATGTTGCAGGCTCAACAGACGGAAATAGTGAAGCTGCAAAATCAAAGCTATGCCCCCAATAGGGTTGAGCCGGAAAAATCCCGGAAAAGCTTCCGACGAAATGAACAAATCACCGAGAGACCGGGTGAAGCCAAGCCCGGGGTCCATCCTGAGGTAATGAAATGCTTGAAGCATTGATGAAAACGCTGGAGTCAGGTGAGAAGAAAATTGAGGCCAACGACAAGAAGGTGGAAACATACAATTCCAGGGTCGATCAGATCCCAGGAGCGCCCCCGATATTGAATGGGTCGAACTCCAAGAAGTTTATCAAGAAGCCTTATCCTCCGAGCGCGGCACCGAAGCCGATCCCAAAGAGGTTTCGTATTTCCTACATCCCCAAATATATTGGGACCACAGATCCTAACGAACATAAGACCTCCTATACGTGCGCAATCAAGGGGAATGACTAGGAAGACGTTGAGATCGAGTTGGTGTTACTGAAGAAGTTTGGGGTTACTTTGTGCACGAGAGCAATGAAATGGTATCAAAACTTGCCCAAAAACTCCATTGACTCATTTTCTATGCTTGTGGCGAGCGCAAAACATACACTTAAATTGTGCTCGTTAGTCAAAGATAGTATAGTATAATATCATATCCACAAGGATTGGATTTAAACAATGTTCTCTTAGTTTCTATCTTGATTTCTATCCAAGAGGATCAACAATTTAGATTTATATGACTAAGAATCTAAAGCTATTGACTAGTAACTATCGAGAAAAGGAATGAACAACTAAGGTTATTAGTGGAAGAAGATAGGTTTTGGCAAGATAGGTGCAAGATAATTGTTCGGGATCTAACTCTAATAATTCACATCCAATCTCAAGTGAGTCTCTCGAATTCACTCTATTATTAGTTCAAACGTTCATCAAAAACTTCTCTCTCGATTAAGTCTTAACCTCATGATATAAACCAACTTAAGCACTGTGAAGTATGCAAGAATGCATAGTGGATCGGTCTTTTGGGAAAACCTCTTTCGATTATTCTCCTAACTATATTTAATCAATGATTCAAATAGCCTCTTTCGATTACTTATAAGAATGTATGAACTCAACCAACAATATAATGCAAAGACATCACAAGTTATACCTCTTTCGACTACAAGAACAAGTGAATATAGATGCAACAACTAAATCTTCCAGAAACGATTCAAATACATAAAAATAGAGTTATAATCCACAAACAATCATCAATACACCAAATCAATCAAAACCAAAAAGGAACTACTCCATAGACATGGTGAAGTTCTTCACAAATATAATTAAAGTATAGGTAAACATAAATCCAATCCAAACCCGGATCTTGAGTGAGGAAGGAAAGATGAAATCCTTGTGCTTGTGTTCTTCCCACTCCTCCTTAGCCTCCTTAGGTCGAAAATCTGTCAAAAGTCCTTCTAAAATGGTGTTTTGGTGTATTTAAGCCGTCCCTAAAACAAACCTTGGACGAAACTACCCCCTTTTAGCGGAAATAGGAAGTCACTCTAACATTTTTTGGCTACCGCGCCGCCCTATGCGGTGCGCATGTAGGAAATTCCATAACATGCCAAAATATGATTTCTGGCCACTTTTTGCACTAGCGCCCCGCGGGGGATGCCCTGGGGCGGTAGTGTAAACTGTGGCCAGAAATGAGTTTTTCAAATTTTTGACATCCAAACTTGGTTTTCGACCCTCAAACGTGATCCCAACTTAATTGCTTGGGTTTCTACTCATATTTCAAAGTTCCAAATATGTCTAATTAGATACACAACATCTATATAACTCGGAACCACCCATACAAGGCACAAAACACACAATAAGAGCAAAAGCACTACCAATTAAAGCTCAACACAAGTAAAGTGCAGTGAATTAGAGTGTAATAAGCGACTAAAACACAAGATTATGGCCTACCATTAGCTTGCAGATGCTTTTGTCAAACCCCATGCTGGGGCCATCAAAGTCGAGACCAGAAAGTCAGACCTTTTCAAGGTCAAGCAGAGGGACAACGAGATGCTCATGGAGTTCGTGTCAAGGTTCAAGTTGGAACGGATGGACCTACCTCCGGTTTCATATGCTTGGGACATTAGGCATTCACTCGGGGGATTAATCCCCGAAGTTCCTTGGCCTCTCAAAATCTAGTAGAGTACCTGGTGATAACCTGGGCCGACGTCCAAAACAGGTACCAATCAAAGATCAGGCTCGAGGAGGACCAACTCAGGGCACCTTCTGGATCTGTTTACCCCATCAGGGCTGACGATAGATCTAAGAGGTCCATTAATTAAGATCCAAGACCGGTCCAGGATCGGTATCAACCATACAGTGCGGACCGAAGACGAAACGGATTTGGGCGTCATCCCGCATGAAACGAGAAGTTCAGTGATCGAGGGCCCAGTGGCCGAGGCCTTATGAGAAAAGATGGGTTTGATAGGCCGATCGGGAGCAGGGAAGCATCGAGATTGTCGGAATACAATTTGTCATGGCTAATGTAATGTCATGCTTTGAATCGTTTCGTGTCCGTATGAAGACATTTATTTGTATTATGTATACACTTTTTCTATTTACTTTTACTTGTCTATTATATTAAAATTATATTTTTATTTATTTGTCTATTTAAGTAAATCAAGAGAATACTCATTCCTCAAATTATTATTTTACAATACTTTTTGATATGCTATTATTATCATGGGTTACTAAGTACTTCATTTATTATATTTCTTAAAGGAAGTACAAAATTCATTATGGACAAGTATGAAACGGATGGAGTGCGTATGTATGTATTTTTTTTTGTTATTCCAACTAATTCAGATTTGCGTTGAATATGACTTATTAAAAAATAATCGCTCCCTACTAAGATTTTTTTTTTAATTTTAGAGCTTAGAAGTGGGATTTTTAGTTAACGATAGAGGAATTTACTCATTCCACCATAACCATTGGTAGTATGTAATGACAATGGTGTTTCTCAAATTAGAACTATCTCGTGTACAATTTATTCACTTATTATTTGACTGTTTAATTTATTAAAGTTTATTACTTGGTAGCACCCAAAAAATGTCAAAGCTAGCATGTCTGCAAGAAATCATATATGTTAATTAGATCATATATGACACTATATTTTATCCATAAAATGTCAAAATTAGTATGTCTGCAAGCAGTGCCGGCTAGAGGGTGAAGCCAATGAAGCAATAGCTTTAGGCCCCAAATTTCTAAGGCCCTATTTTTAGATTAATAATAGTTTAATACTAAAACATTTTTCCAAAATACATTTGAATATTTATTGTAAAAAAGTATAATTGTTTCTAAAAAAGAATAAAGATTACTATTTAGCCAATGTGACTTATGATGACTAATACTTAATTTGCACTCTCATATTAATATTCTTCATCTTTTTTTTTTCTCAAAATAAAACTTGCGTTTTATATTCTCTTTTCCCCCTCTTACTAAGGTGTCTATTCTCTAAAAAGATAAGGGATAAAAGTCGATACACGTTAACCGACACAGATGTTTATACCATGCCAATGAATATAAGATATATCTCTTGCACATATATTTTTTTACATAGTTGAGTGATATACATTTTCACTTTAATTTGTTGATTCTTAAGGTTAATTATTAGTTAGGTGAAAACTCCCACCGTCAATGAGTTTTTATCGATAGAAAATATGAACAAACTAAAATTGCTTCATTTTCATTTTTTTAAAGCATTGCAGCAATAATGAAATTTATCCTATATCAAGTTATTGACTTCTAGAATCAAGTTTTAGTGTTCTAACATACTATTAGTTTTTCATTTAGATTTGAAGTTTATTATATTTAAGTTTAAGGTCTCTCAAAAGAGTTTAGCTTTGGGCCTCTAATGTTCTTGAGCCGCCTCAGTCTGCGAGTAATCATATTTTCAGATAGTCTATTTATATCTATATCTATATATCTATATATAAATATAAATGAGGACTTGACAAGATGATGTGGCATATCCCATAGTGTAAAAATCCTATTTATCTTTTTCCTCATTTTTTGACTTTTTTCCTCTAAATTTTCACACTATAAATCAATTACTAAATATAAAATAAATAAGGTTCAGGTGCAACATCATAATAACAACTAATTAGAGAAGGAACGTTTCAAATTCATTCGAAACATTTCAAACCAAATTCTTCTATTCACTAAACATAAAAAATAAATCAACTTTCAACAGAACGCCTTCAATTCCAACGCTTCCAAAAATACAGAATAAATCAACAATCAACAAAGGAGAAAAATTCAATCCAACAACCATATCAACCCTGAGAAGAAATCAACATGGCAGAACACTATTATCGTCGGTCAGAAAGATCTGAATGTACACAACTTCATCTTTGTTAGGTTTTTGACTTTATGTATTTCTCAATTAAATAACTTTATCGAAGTTGTACTTATATTTGATATACTTCACACAAAATACCACGACAAGATGAAACAAAACTTAAAAATCAGAGAAAGAGAAAAAGGGGATTTACCTATTGAAGTAAGTAAAGAAGAGAAAGAAGCCACTGAAAGTGTTTCAATGGAACAAAAGAGGAGTAAAACGATGTATTGCCGTATTGGAGCAAATAAGAGGACGCTATTAAGAGACGCAATTAAGTAAATTTTCCCTTTTTAGGACTTTATGTATTTCTCAATTAAATAACTGTATCGAAGTTGTACTTATATATGTTTGTTGCAAGAGGGAACAAACAAAGAGTATAAAGAAAGGAAGAACCACCAGTCAACGACTATCTCCCTCCGCACATTCCTTCTCCGAGGAAACTATTTAATGACCAACTCTAATTGGTATAGTTCAATTTTCGTGAAAGATGTAAAATTATTTAAATTTAAAAAATGAATGTTTGTATCTTATATTCTTGGTTTTTCTTCATTTTGGTTTTGTTTATAGCAAAAAAGAGTATCTTTGATTATTTTGTTGTCCATTGTGAGATTTGCTTAATCTTGAATGTGTTCGCTTAGTGAATTTTTCATCTATCATTTTATGCATTGATATTAAGATGTTTGTTTCCTGTTTGTTGTATCTGTTTGCTCAATCAACTTTGTTAATGTTATTTTATCAATTTTTCCTCCTTTTTTCTTTTTGCCCTTTTCCCACCTCATTTTGCCCTTTTAAAGATTTTTGGTTCTTTTACTTTCCCCTTCCCTACTTAAAATATTTCACACAGTAACTGTCAGAACTTTAAATTGAAAGAGGTAACTAAGCATTTTCGTCTGGCTTTATTTTATATAGATGTGTTGTATTTTCAGTTTTTGGTGTGTCCGATGCCTCTTCATTTTCGTTTATGTGTTTTCTGTCTATTCTAAATCCTTTTGATTTCTTCATTATTTTCATTTCAGTGTGCATCTTGATGAAATTTTGATGCTCTCAGAAGGTACTGAATTTCGTGGAATAAACTTTGCTTTGTATTCACATTAGGAGCATATTATTTATCTATATGAACGGTGAATATTGTTATACGTTCCTGAGTATTCATTTGGATATTAGTGAGTGCCATATATCAGTTGGAATTGCTGTAACAATAGTGTAAGTTTTTTGTGTTCAATTTTTGGTGGTTGTTATTGTAGCTGTTTTATCATGAGCACTGAAACTGTCTACCAAAATTTGTTTGCAAAGAAAGACTATTTCCTATTGTTGTTTCAGATTTATTGGAGAAATTCTGATGTAGGAATACTGAAGAATCAATTGGTAAGCATTTGGCCTCAAACACGCGGTTTATGCATCTAAATCTTTTTAACTCTGCATTTGTGACATAAGTTCCTCTCTTTTTTGAGTTTAATTTCTGTAAATGTATTATTGTGCTTATAGGTTTATGCTTTTGCACTTCCTGATTCTCATTATTGGTGGCAATGAATTTTATTTTTCCCAGTTGCCGCTACAATTGTATATGTAGACATGCACTCGATATATTACTACTATGTTAACTCTATAATTTCAAGGTTCTTCACGCAAATTTCTACTTTAGATGTATACCTAATATTTAATTTTATGTTGGCTTAGGATTTCTTTGTAGTGAGTACATAAGTACTGTTCAGACCATTTCTCCCTTTTTAATCTATTACTTGTATTAATTCTTGTGATCATTTATACTTAGGTCATGCTGGAGTTTTTGGGGCTCAAAATTGCTTGTGAGGAGGATTGTAGAAACAGAATGCGAGAGTAGGACTCCACTGCTCCATTTGCTTGATGTTTGGCAGTAATGTCAAGAAAAAACTCAAGGACAATAATGCATCATTGTGGTTGACCAATGGGTTTAATTATGGTAGCTAGCGCTCCTCGGTTTCGTGGGAACCCTGATAATACTTTTTTTTATTCCATGGGCTATTAAAAAGTTCTATTTTCCTTTGTACTTAAATTAGAATAAAGAGAATTTGGCTCATCTGTACTTCCCTTTGTACTTAAATTAGAATGAAAAAGGATTTGAATGACTCAGGGTTAGCTTGATAAGAGTTTCAAATATAATGTAGTTATATTTCTCCAACACTACATAAGGCGGACACACAAACTCCTGCCTCCATCATCTCTTCCAAATTTATGTTCTAATATCTTCTTGTCATTTCTCCCCCCACCCTCCCCCACTTTTTCTTTAATTCTTTTTCAAAATAAAAAAGAGACGAGGAATCGGTGGACGATTTGGTAGTCTTTTCAAAAGAAAGAACCGACCACATCGAAAATTTACGCAAAGTCTTCGGAAGGTTAAGAAAACATCAATTGAAGATGAACCCCAAAAAATATGCATTCGGGATCGGGCCTCGAAGCACTAATATAAGTTCAATTTTTTCCAGTTTTTATACGTATGAGTTGCTTTGAGATAAAGTTATTGGTGTCACATGCTTGATTTTTACAGTGTAAATTTCCCTTGCTAGAAATGTTGAATAGCTTTTATTATTAATTATATTCTGTGACAGGTGTTCATTTATGCATTCGGTTCTTGCTTTAAAAATCGCATATGATGAATGGTATAATAACCAAAGAACTGATACTATGCTCAACATGAAATTGGTTCTTTCATATCATACAACTATAACCCCTTTTTAGTAAAAAAAAAATAAAAAATTTAATATATTGCCACTGAATCTAATTTGAAGGCTAAGAGATAAATCTCTGACCTGTAATAATATGGAGGATTCACTTCATTTAAAATTTTAAATGAAGCTGGAGGCATTATATCTGAAGTTACGACTTTCATTTTCAAGTGAGTATCGATGAAATTTTAACTTTTATTTCTGTAAAAGACTTTTAATGTTAATTTACTTTTACCAATTTTAATAGGTCATCTATCCATTGTAATAGTTCATAATAGAATCATGAAGAAATTTTTAATTAGTAAAGATTGATTTTCTTTTATATGCTGTTACTTATTTAGCCATATTTTAGTATTTATTAATGATCGCGCGAAGCGCGAGCAAATTTACTAGTTAGATCATATATATGACGACACTCAATTTTATTATGGAGAGTATTGTTAATGTAACTTGACTGGCTCAAAATATTCATTTACCACCTTTTATGTTACTTGGCCAAAAAACTGATCCAAAATATTTATCATTTTACAAATCAATGAATGCGTTAATTATTTTTTTCAAGATAAGAGTAATTTAGGAAATGCTCGTTTTGATCAGCATAACGATATTTATGCATATTAGACCTTATAAAATCACAAGATTTAAATGAGGTAATAATTAAATTGAATCAGGAGCTTGTTTTAATTCAACTATGACTTGTGTAGTTAAGTTTTTGGGAAATAAAAAAGTACTTATTTTTATAAAATACTTATTTTTTAGAGTTGAAATGTTTGACCAAGGATGTAAAAAAATAATAATACTTTTGAATAATAGCAAAAGCTACTTTTTTTAGAAGGTTGAAAAAGTATTGTCACGGGGTTAAATTTTAACAACGCCGTGAGGACAACTAGCTAGCCAAAGTGCTGAAGCCTAGTTTCAGTCCAAGTGAAAGAACAGCACAAAAACGTGCTAAACAATGGCAAAACTTCTTACACACAAAGATGGAAAGAAAGATGAAGTGAAGGCACACAAAGAATCTTGGGGCCAAGGCCAATTTTCAGATTATAATCAAGAGGAAGGGAAAATACAAGTATGATATGAGATGCCTTCTATCTATGTTTGTACAAATATTTATAATTATTCAGCCACACATGGCTGGGAATACAAGAAAATGCTGTAAAGTTGATGAAGAGTTTCTGCCAGGCATGGGGCAATTAATCATTCCATTCAGGCACGCTGTAAAAGCTGTCAGGCATGCTGGAAAAGCTGTCAGGCATGCTGGAAAAGCTGTCAGGCATGCTGCCAAAAGCTGCTAGGCATGCTGTGAGTGATCATTGCTGGTTTTGAATGGTTTAGGCCATGGCAGATTCGAATTTTGGGCAGCTAAGGCGGGAAAATCCGGGAAGGATCAGGCGGGTCGGAACTGAAGCATTTTTTGAAACCTTGGCCAAGTATAAATTGCTTTTTTTCATATTTTAAAAGTATTTTTTATTTGATTATTCAAATACAAACTGCACTCTCCCAAAGAAAAGTAACAAAATACTTACAGCGAAAATACTTTTCAAAATCAATAGATTTTGAAAGCTTGGTCAAAAGTGAAAACTATTAATAATTAATAAACAAAAGAGATAAAAAGCTTGTGAAAAAAAAAACATTTCCAAGGGATCTATTATTAAAAAAAACCTCTAGCTTTTCTCTCGACGCACGTTAAGCGTGTATGCTATCTTGCGCTGATCGGAAATGGGGAGAGGAAGACCAAAACGATGACAAAGGTTCAGTTAGCAGAATTTATAGCATCAGGTAGCAAGAGTGAAAATTTGGGGAGGAATTGTAGAAATGATCCACAATTAGGAACCCTAGCTTGTGAAAAAGAACTACCAGCGATATTATCTAATTATGAAGGATCGAGTACCATGCAGATGAAGCTAACGCAAGTTTTGGGGAGTTTGAGCCATAATTTGAGGAATTCCACACCTAAATCAGCTGGTGTGATGACTGGTGTGAAATATTTAGGAGAATTCACTATTTCATTGACCGCCACTGTTCCATTGGCGGACACAGTGAATAACCAGAAGGAGAAGAATGTGGTAGTGGAAGAATGTCACGACCCAATTCCTAAATCAGGTCGCGATGGCGCCCAACACCTAGGGATCACTGGTCTGCATATATATTGGTTCACGCCTCCTTGTGGCCGCTTTTGATTAAAACTTGTTAATTATCCTTTACGATTTATGTTTCGAAGCTTAAAAACTTGGTAATGTTGATATGAATGTTGATATGTTTAATCAAATATGAAGGAACCCTTAGTAAATTGAGTATTGGCTTGCCTGAACCCGCTGTTGGGCGCCATCACGACCTGAGTTAGGATCTTGGGTCGTGACACCTAAGTTTCTTGGTTTTTTCATATGTGATTCTGAGTCCGTCTTTTAGTATATGTTCGATTGATTTGCATTTGTGTTCGTTTCTCATGAATATTTTATGATTCTGTGATTTTTACCCTATGTTTGCTTGCTAGGTTTTCTGATTTCGATTATTCCTACTTATTCTATGTTTATTCTCAGAGATTTGTGCTAAGTTCCGATTTTATGAGATTCTACTATGTTTTGTTCATCAATATTTATGATTCTTCACTTATTCAGCCTCTATCACGTGTATTCTGTTAATTTAGACTATGCTCTATATGAGCTCTAATTTTTATATGACTTTTACCCTACTCGACCTCTGGGAGTTCTGATTTGTGCCTATCATTCATAGAGTCATCCTAAATGAGTACTACTTTCTATTTGTGAGTCCCTGAAACCTTGTGACTGATTATTCATTGATCTTGCATGATATTCTCTACTGATTTAACGTTGTGGAAAATCTTCTGACCTTATTCTATGGACAATTATGCTGTTAATTGATTTTGAGCATTTTCCTTAACTAAGATATGTTGATTTCCTGTCTGTATCATGTCTGCCCGTTCATTTGGGATATTTTCCTTTGATTAATACTGATTCCATGTAATTGATACCTCACTCTGGTGATTTCCTTACTGATTTCCTGTATTTTTGTTATTTTTGCCTTATTTTCTATGGCTGATTCTATTGTCAAACTAATTCATATATATTTCCCTTAAATAGAATTATGAACTTGGCCTTACTTATATGATCTATACCTATGCTATACTTATGCTACTTTCTTATGTGTTATAATCAACCTTGTACGATTTCCTTTCCTTATTTTATCACCTGCTTATTACCGTTTTAGTATGACCCCTTAATAAAAGGAAGTCCTTATACTAATTTGATTCTAATTGGCATATATTTCTACAATTACTGCTGAAATATTATTTTTACTTTAGTTTGCTACTTGTTTTCGAACTATAAGTACCTTGCTCTTTGAGTAGCACAAACACACACACAGATTATTCAAAAACTCTCTCTCTCTCTCTCTCTCTCTCTCTCTCTCTTACACAAAAGTTCTTTTCTTCTCTCTTTTCTTTGGCTACTATACTCTTTGGTTCTCCATTCTGTGTTTTCTTTCTTCTACACTGGTATGTCTTGATTTCAACTTAAATTCTAAAAAACAACATGTTTATTTTGCTGTTTCAATTCATTCTCTTTCTAGTCTATTTTTTACTTATGGTTTTGTCGTTCAACCTGCAACTAGTATGTCTACTTTATTGCTTATCAGCATGCTTCTAAATATGTCCCCTCCCCTAGACTTAGCATGTGTTATAAAATTTTATCCCCTTTTAGACTCTACTTCAATTATGTTTCTCTGATTACTAGACTTTTCTGTGGTAAAACAATCTGTACCTTATGATTATTTGGTTCTGTGTAAGTTTGAAATACATGCTACCTTAATCCCTTGAATCCCCTTAGGATTTCTTTGATTCTGAACCTATGTGTGACTCTGCCAACTATGTGCTTATCCTTATATGCTCTATACTTGTCCCCAATTCCTCATTACCCTGCTTGTGGTTGCTGAACTTATCTTAGTTCTTTGTTCTATGTGTGCCGTTGAGCCTGCCTGAGTCTGAGAGTGGTATGATGTTTGTTATGATTGCCCTACTCTCTTCAAACCGTTTCATGAATAAATCCCTCCAGTGTTTTTGCAAAACTCATTTCAAACCAGTCTTTCTTGTTTAAATTGTTTTCCTACTCAAATCTTTTCAAAACTATGTCAAGCACTCTCATTCTACTCTTAGACATCTAAGTTATGCCTGTCTAATGTGTGACTGCTTTGGGATTCCTATGAGATCCCTCTGAACTCTGATGCATTAGAGCTCGCCCTTCCATACCGCACTTACTCAACTATGGTTATGAAATCAGGGTGTGAGCAATGCCCGGGATCCCGTGAGGTCCCTAGGGAACTCTGACACACCCGGATTATGTGAAAGGCTGTGAAATACCACCTGGCATTGGAAACTCTGGAAATTTGGGCCTATTGGTAGGCTCCCTATAGTATAACTTCTTATTTTTCTTATCTATTTATGTAATTCATTCAATAATGGTTTGTAATAATTTATTGTAAACAAATATTGGAGATGGATAGTGAAAAGGGGAAGGGAAGGTATGCATGTTATAGGTATCAAAGGGTAGAAACCATGCTTTAGGATTACATTTCTTATATGCGCAATAGAATTCATGTTTAGGACTCATATGTGCAAAGCATATCATGCATTAGATGCCATGCCCCCTAGGTTCTATGTACGTTGTTTTCAGCATTTCATTTAGCACTACTGTTTTATCATTTATAAATCCTATCTCTAGGACAAATGACAACATTTACGCAAACTGTTAGTTATGCATATTTTGAATCTATGTCTAATGCTGTAACCTGCTGAGCATCTAGAAATCCCGCTCTAGGAAACTCTGCAACCATGCTGTTCATTTAGAGATCCTGCTTTTAGGAATTCTGCATACAAATCACTCTGCCTTATATATGCATATTAGATACAATGTTTAAGATCTTGTTCTTACTCGTTCAACTACACCTAGTTAACTACTGATTACATGAGGAATGATGTAAAACAGTTTCACTCCATTTCTAACAACTGGCAACAACCCTGTATTTTTGCAACACCTAGAACAACATGCTTAGGTAAAATAATTTATAACAGTTTTTCCTTAATAATCTGGTAACTACTGTACACTGTCCACGCCTAGGCAAGCCTTAGGTGACTAAAATTACTAAAATTGGAAATTGCCTCTTTGTGTTAGTTGGTTAATGCTTAAAAGACTTAAAATCAGTAGGCAAACTAGTTAGGCCCCTGTTTCTGAGTTACAAAATAAATCCGCATATCTCTGGTGTTCTGATACTCACCTAGGTATCATGTCCAGGGATCCTTTTTAATAATATTTCCCTTATCTATGTTTGAGTTGTGCTGCTTATCTGCATTTTATGTGGAGGTAAACCTGAGCCTCTTATTTGCTCCTTCTTGTTTATCTGCTGAAGTCCTATGTGTTATTGCTTGTCGCCTTAGTATTTTCTCTTTTAAACCTTAGGGGTTTGTCTAGAACTGCCTATAGGTAGAGGTCCTAAATTTCTCCAGGTTCATTAAGAAGGGACGGGTAACAGCACGCAATAGAAGTCGTTAATTAAAATTTGCTTAAACAACCGCTAAGGGGTGGGAAATGGTAGATATGGATATGATGACCGGTGCGCTAATGCCACGTGTAGCCCCTCTTCAGAGGAGTGATTACCGGGCGTTGTACCGATGCGATCCTATAGGATAAAAAACCTAGGACTGTCCCGTATCCTTTTACATATGTGTCTAGACTATAAATCTTTTGAAAGACCTTATCCTTAGACTTTAATCTTTTCAAGTGTGCTTTCACATGTGTGCTTAGACTGCGAATTCTTTCAAAACCCTTGTTTAAACTTCAATTGCCTATTTTCTACTTGTTTAAATTCACAAAGTTGTTTGGCCGGGAACCACAGTTGTGGACTTTGAGGGGTTCCTAACACCTTCCCCTTGGAGTAATTTCAAGCCCTTACCCTATCTCTGGTTATCCAAATCTATGTTTGTAAATGACCCTTAGTAGGTTCCCTAACGCACCTTAATCCATTAGGTGGCGACTCTCTGATTCCTTGCATACCCCTTTTCCAAAAGGAAACGAGTTGTCCCAATAATGTCAAGAACCATGACCGATCCGAAAGGAGGATATAAAAAGGGGGCGTGACAAGTATTACGCTAAGTAGGTATAGCATGAATAACAAAGACAGTTAGAGATCAAGAAAGAGTAAGATGGTATTTCATGAGGGTCATGTCAAATCTCAACCTCACTATGTACCAACTTTCATTTCAAAGCAATTAAACAATATAAATCATGGAAAACTTCAAATAAATAACATGCACACATTATGCCGAGGTCGTACGGCCCGATCCAACATAATATTAAATTGTGCACTACTAAAGGGTCGACTGGCGCGAACCATAGATGCATTTATTTACTGCCGAGGCACTCGACCCAATCCGATCTATTTAGTGCCGAGGCGCTCGGCCCGATCCACAAATAACAACTCATTTTCAAGAACACACAAATTTCCCATTTATGGTCAAGTATTTCATACAACCCGTCAAGTAAGTGAGTCAATGCTCATACAATATTTTCCATAAATCTCCAACATGATTTAATTAATTACTTTGGCAAACAAGGGCACAACATTTCAAATACTGCATGATACGGGTCCTAAATTACCCGGACAATAGCATACTAGTAGCTACGTACGAACTCTCGTCACTTCGTACGTACGTAGCCCCCACAAATAGGTGCAAACATGTATTTAATCCACCTACGAGGTTAATTCCCTCATACAAGGTTAGAAAGGAGATTTACCCCGTGTTGAGCCTAGACGCCCAACAACTCAAAATTATCCAAACATTACATAAGCTAATAAATTTATTCTCAAAGGTTCATAATTCCACCATTTAAGTGATTACCCAATCTAATTTGCAAGATTCCTAAAATTCACCGCCAGGACAACATGCCCGGATCAAGAATATGTGATTTTTACTAGATTCCATAACAAAGTTCGTGGTAAAACTCCATTTTTATCAATGCCCTAGGTTTTCATCCAAACCCTTGATTTTCACTAATCTTTGCATGTTAATCTATCCTTAATCTATATATTTAACTCATGTTGTATAGAAATTACTTACCTCAAAGTGCTAGGTGAAAGCCTCCCTCCACAAGCTCTGAAAATCGCCTAAGTGTAAAAGTGATATGAAATAAATTGCCTAAGTCCAGGTTTTACAAGCCGTGTCCAGGCCCCTAATGTTGCATTTTCGACACCTTGTTCGGAAATGCGACAATATCATCGTAAATGCGAACCTGGGCTCCCTCTGCATGGGTCACAAATGCGACAATAGGGTCGCAAAAGCGGTCACTGCTGGGTTTGCAAATGCGAAAAAATGTCGCAAATGCGACTGGTGCCTAGATCAGGGTTTTTTGATTTTGTGAAGCCTTCATCACAAATGCGAACAAATCCTTGCATTTGCGAGACTTGCAACAGCAACCCAGAACACTAGAAAAACTGGAGTGTTTTCACTCCCAAACGCACGTCCGAAACTCACCCAAGCCCTCGGGGCTTCACTCCGAATACTCACACAAATCCAACAACACTATACAAACTTGCTCATGCGATCCGAACACCGAAATAATATAAAAAACTAATAATTACACCCTAAAACCATTTGAATCAAACTTATGAACTTTAAGTTCTTCAATCTACTTCCATTGTGCCGAAACGTACTTTTACTACTCGGATTGATACAGGATTTTGTGTGCAAGTCTTAAATGACATTACAAAACTATTTCTAGTCTCAGAATTCTGTTTGGACCTCGATATCACCAAAACACGTTCCAATTATAGAACTTCTAAAACTTCAAGAATCCAATTTTCACTATTTGGCATCGAAAAGCTCCCGGGTCATCCGAAACTCGTTCCAAACATATGCCCAAGTCCGAAATTATCATACGAACCTATTGGAACCGTCAAATCCCGATTTCGAGGTCGTTTTCTAAAAATATTGACCGAAGTCAAACTTGGCCTTTTAAGCCAACCTTAAGGAACCAAGTGTTCCGATTCCAACCCAAACTCTTCTAAATCTTGAACCAACCATCCCCGCAAGTCATAAATAAATAAAAGCAAGTACGAGTAATCTTATTTTGGGGTACGAGGTTCTAGAAAGAAAAACGACATGTCGGGTCGTTACATTCTCCACCTCTTAAACAAACGTTCGTCCTCGGACGGGTCAGGAATCTTACTTGGAGTGCTGAATAAATGTTTATATCGGCCCTGTATGTCCTCCTCGGACTCCCAAGTCGCCTCCTCGACTAATTGGCCCCTCCACTGGACCTTCACTGCGAAAACCTTCTTAGACCTTAATTGGTGATCCTTTTTATCAACAATGGCAATAGGCTCCTCCTCGTAGCCCAACCTCTCGTCTAGCTGAATGGTACTGAAGTCGAACACATGAGATAAGTCGGCGTGGTACCTCCGGAGCATAGAAACATGAAAACTAGATGAACTCCTGGTAAGCTGGGAGGTAAAGCGAGCTCATAAGAAAACTACCCAACTCGCCTCAACACCTCAAATGGGCCTATAAACCCGGGGCTCAACTTGCCCTTCTTCCCGATTCTCATAATACCCTTCATCGGCGAGACTTTCAAGAGAACTTTATCGCCGACCATAAATGATACATCATGCGCCTTCTGATCCACGTAACTCTTCTGTCTGGATTGTGCCGTGCGAAGTCTCTCCTGAATCAACTTTACCTTTTCCAAGGCATCCTTTACCAGATCAGTACCATATAACTTAGCCTCTCCAGACTCAAACCACCCGATGGGAGAACGGCATTCCCGACCATATAAAGCCTCGAATGGAGCCATAATGCTGGACTGATAACTGTTGTTGTAAGAAAGCTCGGCCAAGGGCAAGAACTGATCCCATTTCCCTCAAAAGTCTATCACACATGCTCTGAGCATGTCCTTTAATATCTGAATTGTCCGCTCCGACTGACCGAAGGTCTGTGGATGGAATGCTATGCTAAGCTCTACATGGGTTCCCAACTCACTCTGTAAGGCTCTCAAGAAATGCGAGGTGAACTGCGGACCTTTATCTGATATGATGGACACAGGCACATCGTGTAGACGAACTATCTCCCGAATGTTGATCTGGGCCAACCTCTCTGAAGTGTAAGTAATGGCTACTTGGTCAACCTGTCGACAATAACCCATACTACATCGAAATTTCGCAGAGTCCATGGCAACTAACTACGAAGTCCATAGTGATGAGCTCCCATTTCCACTCAGGTATAGTTATCCGCTAAAGTAGGCCTCCTGGCCTCTGGTGCTCATACTTAACCAGTTGGCAATTTAGGCATCTAGCTACATACTCCACTATGTCTTTCTTCATTCGCCGCCACCAATAATGCAGCCTCAGGTGAGGATACATCTTCGTAGCACCTGAATGAATATATTACCCTTAATTGTGTGCCTCTTCTAGATCCTCTCCCTCAGGTCGTCAACATTAGGAACACATAGGCGACCCTGAAGTCACAGAATACCATCCTCGCCAATAGAAGCCTCCTTGGCACCACCCTGTAGTACCGTCTCTCTGAGGAGTGCCAAATGCGGATCATCAAAATGCCGAGCCTTAATATGTCCCAATAATAAAGACTGCGCAACAACACATTCAATAATTCAGCTGGGCTTTGAAATTTCCAGCCTCACAAGTTTGTTAGCCAATGACTGAATGTCTAGAGATAGTGGTCTCTCCTCCACTGAAATGAATGCAGGTACCCATACTCTCTACCTTCCTGGTTAAGGCATCTGCAACCACATTCGCCTTGACCGGATGATAAAGAATAGTGATGTCATAGTCCTTCAGTAACTCAAGCCATCTACACTACCTAAAATTAAGATCCCTCTATTTGAACAAGTGCTGCAAATTGCGGTGGTCTGTATAAACCTTACAGGACACTCCATACAAGTAATGCCTCCAAATCTTAAGAGAATGAATAATCGCTGCTAACTCCAAATCGTGCACGGGGTTCTTCTTCTCATGAATCTTTAACTGACGTGAAGCATATTCAATAACTCGCCCCTCCTGCATCAATACACATCCCAAGCCAATGCATGAAGTGTCACAATAAACTATATACATCCTCAAACCAGAAGGCAACACTAGAACTGGTGCTGTGTTCAAAGATGTCTTAAGCTTCTGAAAGCTCACCTCGCACTCATCAGACCAACAGAAAGGAGAACCCTTCTGGGTCATTCTAGTCAAAGGTGTTGCAATGGACGAAAAACCCTGCACAAATCAGCGATAATAACTTGCTAACCCCAGGAAAATCCCGATCTTAGTCACTGAAGTGGGATGTGGCCAACTCTGAACTGCCTCAATCTTCTTAGGATCCACCTTAATACTCTCTCTCGATACAACATGCCCCAAGAATGCCACTGACTCTAGCCAAAACTCACACTTGAAGAACTTAGAATATAGCTTCTGCTCTCGCAATGACTGAAGCACTACTCTAAATGCTGCTCGTGCTCCCCTGGACTACGTGAGTAGATCAAGATGTCATCGATGAAGACAATAACAAAGGAATCAATATAAGTCCTGAACACCCTGTTCATCAAATCCATAAACTCCGCTGGGGCATTAGTCAAGCCAAAGGACATCACAAGGAACTCATAATGACCATATCTAGTATGGAAGGCAGTCTTCGCAATATCTGAGTCCCGAATCTCAGCTGATGGTACCACGAGCTCATGTCAATCTTAGAAAACACCCTAGCACCCTTCAACTGGTAAAACAAATCATTGATGCACGACAACAGGTACTTGTTCTTGATGGTAACTTTGTTCAACTGGTGGTAGTCAATACACATCTATATAGTCCCATCCTTCTTTTCACAAACAACACTGGGGAACCCCAAGGGGATACACTCGGTCTAATAAACCCCTTAGCTAGCAACTCCTCAAACTGTTCCTTCAACTCTTTCAATTGTTTCGGAGCCATACGGTATGGTGGAATAAATATAGGCTGGGTGCCTGGAACCAAGTCAATACATAAATCAATATCACAATCTGGCGGCATGCCTAGAATGTCATAAGGAAACACATCGGCGAACTCCCGGGCTACTAGCACTAAATCAATCGTCGGAGACTCTATGGTGATGTCCCGAACATAGGCTAAATAAGCTAGACAACCCTTCTCGACCATATGTGAAGCCTTTAGAAAAGAGATAACCCGACTGGATGTACTGATAGATGAACCCTTCCACTCCAACCTAGGAAACTCTAACATCACTAAGGTAACAGTCTTGGCATGGGAATCTAGGATGACGTATAAGGAGATAACAAGTCCATGCCCAGGATGACCTCAAAGTTGGTCATATCAAGTAATAGGAGATCCGCTCTAGTCTCAATACCACAGAACGTTACCACATAGACCAATAGATCTGGTCCACAACCACTGAATCGCCCAGAAGGGTGGACACATAAATCAGAGTACCCAAGGGCTCACGAGGAATATCTAGGAAATGAGAAAACAGAGATGACAAATATGAATAAATAGACTCTGGATCAAATAATACTGAAGCATCCCTACCGCATACTGAAATAATACCTGTGATCATGGCATCTGAGGCCACTGCATCTGGTCTGGATAGGAAATCATAGCATCTAGCTAGCCTCTGCCTGACTGAACAATAGTTGGCTGACCTTCCCCTGTCTGGCCTCCACCTCTAGGATGACCTCTACCAGCATGTCCCCCACCTTTAGGCGGCCGGACAGCTGGTTCTGTAATTATGGGTTGATAGCTCTTTATTACTGCATTGCCCCGAAGTCTGGGGCAATATCTCCTCACATGGCCAAGGTCCCCGCACTTGAAACAACCCCTCGGTGCGGTGGCCTGCTGCCTGACCCTGATGGCCGGTAGGCCCACTAGAAGAAGCCTGAATAGCCAATGGGCGGTATGAACTTTCCAGCATAGCACTAAAATAGGAGCTAGAAGAACCCTAGTGACCTGTGTACCCACTTGAAGAACCTTGGAAGGTTGGTGGGCGGTAAGAACTCTCTGGAATGGCGCTAAAATAGGGGCGCGCTGGAGCACCTCGAGGAGGTGGTAAGTGTGCTGAATATGGGGGCCTTCTGGGCTGGCCTCTCCCAAACAGACCTCTGCCCCTAGTCGGGGCACCTCTAAACTCTCCAGAGTATCATATCCTCTTATCCTGCTGTAACTGCTCTCTACCTCTCTGACGGTAGCCCTCAATCCTCCGAGTGATCTCCACCACTAGTTGATAACCTATGCCCATCTCAACCTACCGGGCCACACTAGCCCGAAGAGTGGGGTGTAATCCCGAAAAAAATCTCCGCACTCTATCTACCTTGATAGGAAGTATCATAAGAGCATGGCGAGACAACTCGGAGAATCTCGCCTCATAATCGGTCACTGACATCTGACCCTGCTAAAGCTGCTCAAACTAATGTCGCAACTCTTCCCTCTCGGAGGGTGGGATATACCTGTCCAAGAAACGCTGAGTGAACTGCTCCTAAGTAATAGGAGGAGAACCCTCTGGTCTGCCAAGAACATAAGACTACCACCATCTACGGGCCATGCCCTCCAGCTGGAAAGCAATGAAGTCAACCCTATGAGACTCCAATATCCTCATGTTGTGCAGTCTGTCCCTGCACCTATCAATGAAATCTTGAGCATCCTCATGACACTCACCTTTGTAGAGAGGAGGGTGTATCCTAGTCCATCTGTCTAATAACTTCTGCAGATCGCCGTCCGCAGCTGGTCTGGGCTCAAGTGCTACTACTGCAACTGGCTGGGGCCCATCAGCGAGTAGTGGACCTGGAGTCTTATATACCGCAGCTGCATGTCCTGGGGCATGGGTAGTAGGGATCTGTGCTCCCCCTCCCACCTGATATGTGGATGGATCTGCTGGAATAAGACAGCATGGGTCATAGTGTCCATAAACCGCATCATACGACCCATGACCTCCTGGAAGCCCGACGCCGTCATGATGTCTGCCGAGGCAGGCTCTGCTGCGGGAACCTTGGTGGATCCACTGGTGGTGCAACTGGGGTAGCTCCGGGACGCCCTCGTCCCCAAACCGGGCCGGTGCCCTCCCTCGGTCTCTGCCTCTAGCAATGGGGGAGCAGCTCCGGCCGGGTCCGAAACATCAGCCGTACACATCCTCACCATCTGTGAGAGAATAGAAGAATAAAGTTTAGTATACTTTTGATTGCACGATAGAATATGAATAAAGTGTAGTTTCCTCATACCCTATAGCCTCCCGAAGATAAGCACAAATGTCTCTGTACTGATCCGCAAGACTCTATTAGTTTTGCCCATTACTTGTGAGACCTACGTGAACCTAGTGCTCCAATACCATGTTGTAACGATCCAATTTCAAATTAAGGTCGTGACGACGCCCAACACCAAGGTTAGGCAAGCCAACATTAATCAACCAATGAGTTTCATTTATTTTACCAAAACCTTTCCAACAGTTACTTAGCTTAAATTTAAAGCACTCGATAATAACAAATAGTTTAGTATATTTAAAGCCAATATGACCAACAGAAGTCATAAATAAGTAATTACATCCCAAAAGAATAGTCAACTAATGTGTGTGCCAGGAACTAGTGTCACAAGTGTGTGAGCATCTAGTAAAATGTACAAAAGAATATATCTATTGTACTGCCTGAAATAGAATACACAGTCAAAAAACAAAATAGGAGACTCGACACGCTGTTGAACGACATCAGAAGGGAGCAGCTCACCGTGGAAACTCAACCACGTATCAAGAATGCGCACCAGATGTATAGCCAGATGCAGCTGCCTCAGATCCTGTACAATTAAGTACAAAAGCGTAGTATGAGTACATAAATAATATGTACCCAGTAAATATCCAGTCTAACCTCGAAGAACTAGTGACGGGGGGTCGACTTGACATTCATTAGATCCAATAATGATATAATCTAAGTATTACCCTAAGCAGGTATAACAAAGACAATTTGAGAGCAAGAAAGAGTGAGATGGTCTTTCATGAGGATCATTTCAAATCTCAGCCTTACTATGTAACAACTTCCATTTCAAAGTAATTTAACAATATAAATCACATAAAACTTCAAATAAATAACATGCGCACTTTATGACAAGGTCGAACGACCCAATCCAACATAATATTAAACTGTGCAATACTAGAGGGTCGACTGGCGCGAACCATAGATGCATCTATTTACCGCCGAGGCGCTCGCCCGATCCGATCAATTTACTGCCAAGGTGCTCTTCCCGATCCACAAATAACAACTCATTTTCAAGGACACACAAATTTCCCATTTATGGTCAAGTATTTCATACAACCCGTCAAGTAAGTGAGTCAATACTCATACAATCTTTTCCATAAATCTCCAACATGATTTAAGTAATTATTTTGCAAAACAAGGGCACAACATTTAAAATATTGCATGATACGGGTCCTTACTACACGGACAATAGCATACTAGTAGCTACATACGGACTCTTGTCAGTTCGTACGTACGTAGCCCCCACAAATAGGTGAAAACATGTATTTAATCCACCCACGTCTCTCTTACAAGGCTATAAAGGAGACTTACCTCGTGTAAAGCCTACTTCCAAATTCAAGAACGCACTCAAACCTCCAAATTTGACGCCCAACATCTCGAAACTAGACAAACGTTATATAAACTAATAAATCTATGCTCAAAAGTTCACAATTCCACCATTTAAGTGATTACCCAAACTAATTTGCAAGATTCCTAAAATTCAGCACCGGGCCCACATGTCCGGATTCCGGAACATTTTGAAGAAAATCGTTACCCATAACCTTAGGATCAAGAATATGTTATTTTTACTAGATTCCATAACAAATTTTGTGGTAAAAATCTATTTTTATCAAAATCCTAGGTTTTCATCTAAACCCTTGATTTTCACTAATCTTTGCATGTTAATATACCCATAATCTATGTATTTAACTGATGTTGTATAGAAATTACTTACCTCAAAGTGCTAGGTGAAAGCCTCCCTCAAAAAGCTCTGAAAATCGCCTTAAGTGTAGAAGTGAAATGAAATAAATGGCCTAACTCTAGTTTTTAAAAGCTGTGTTCAGGCCTCTGATGTCGTATTTGCAACACCTTGTTTGCAAATGCGAACGCTCCCTCGGCGTGGATCACAAATGCGATAGCTGGGTCGCAAAAGAGGTCAATGCTGGGTTCGCAAATGCGAACAAAAATGTCGCAAATGCCACCGCTGCCCAGCTCAGGCTTTTTCGTTTTGCGAAGCCTTCATCGCAAATGCAAACAAATCATTGCATTTGCGAAACCTGCAACAACAGCCCAAAACACCAGAAAATCTGGAGTGTTTTCACTCCTAACGCACGCCTGAAACTCACCCAAGCCATCACAGCTCCACTCCGGATACTCACACAAGTCCAACAACACTTTACAAACTTGCTCACACGATCGAAACACCGAAATAACATCAAAAACTAAGAATTACACCCTGAAAGCATTTGAATCAGACTTATGAACTTTAAGTTCTTTAATCTACTTCCAATGTGCCGAAACATACTTATACTACTCGGATTGATACCAAATTTTGCATGCAAGTCTTAAATGACATTATGGAACTATTCCCGATCTTGGAATTCCGTTTGGACCCCGATATAACCAAAACATGTTCCAACCCACAATTACAGAACTTCTAAAACTTCAAGAATCCAATTTTCACTATTTGGCGTCGAAACGCTCCCAGGTCATCCAAAATCCATTCCGAACATAAGCCCAAGTCCGAAATCATCATACGAACCTATTGGAACCATCAAGTCCTGATTCCAAGGTCGTTTTCTAAAAATGTTGATCAAAGTCAAACTTAGCCTTTTAAACCAACCTTAAGGAACCAGGTGTTTCGATTCCAACCCAAACTCTTCCATATCCCAAACCAACAATCCTCGCAAGTCATAAATCAATAAAATCAAGTACGCGGAGTCTTATTTAGGGGCATGTGGTTCTAGAAAGCAAAACGGTTGGTCGGGTCGTTACAAAATTTGTCCGCATCGGTCTTTGGATGACCCGGGAGCGTTTCAGCGCATGTCGTGGAAAGTTAGCATTTAAGGAGGGTTTTCATAAGTTTGGGTTAATGTGTATTTTAAATTTTATCGACGTCCCTTTGGAATTTCGAGCCTGGGAACAACTCCATATGGTGATTCTAGTCTGAGGAGCATGTCCAGATGTGGATTTGGAGGTTCGTAGGTCATTTCAAAGCCATTTGGCAAAAGTTAGAAAATTGAAGGCTTTTGGGAAGTTTAACCAGGAGTGGATATTTTGATATCGGGGTCATATTCCGATTCTGGAAGTTGGAGTAGGTCCGTAATATCGAATGTGACTTGGTTCAAAATTTGAGGTCAATCGGACGTGATTTGATAGGTTTAAGCATCGAATGTAGAAGTTTGAAGTTCTAATGTTCGCGAAGAAGGATATTTGGGCGGGGCCGTTTATGCTACGCGTTCGCGATCAGGGGCTGCATTCGCGAAGGCTTGGGCAGTTGAGCTCCGTGTTCGCGATTTCCCTCTCGCGTTCCCGTAAGGTAAGTTGGGCCTGGAAAGCTCTTAGACTACGTGCTCGCGTGGGCAGTCCGTGTTCGCAATGGTCAGGCTTTGAAAGGCATCACATTCGCGTGCCTGGTTTCGCGATTACGAAGGAGGATTTGAAGCTGAGTCTGGTTATGCTTTGTGAACGCGAGGGAAGTGCCATGTTCGCGAAGGAGAAGGCTGTTGTGCTAGGCAGGATGTTTTAAAAATGGGATTTGAGTTCATTTCACCCATTTTTCACACGGCTTGGGCAATTTTGAAGAGGCTTCAAGGGGAGATTTTCATCATCTATGTCAAGGTAAGTGATTCCCACATATAGCAAGTTAAATACTTGGATTATATATAGATTTTAACATGGGAATTCATGGAAAATTAGTGTAAATTTGGGGTTTTGGTAGAAAACCTAGAAATTAATATTTTTGGATTTTGACCACGAATTTGGGCATGAAATTAATAATAAATTATATATTTGAATTTTTGATGTTATGGGTAATGTTTATCTTCGAATATTTTCGGAATCCGGGCACCTGGGCCTGAGGGTGATTTTGTCGACTTTTTGAGCGGATTTGGAAATTGCTGTAAATTGGATTATAATGAGTATAGAGTATATATTTATGGATTTGCACATTTATTGACTAGTTTTGGTGCGATGGACATCTGTTTGAGTTGTTGAAAAAGCTTTGGAGCCGGTTATGGAATTTTGGAGCGAGGTAAGTCTCTTTTCTAACCTTGTAAGAGGAAATTAACCCCATAGGTGAATTGATTTAATATGTTCTTCTATTTGTAAGGGGATACGTACGCACGAGGTGAAGAGGGTTCGAACGTAGCTACTAATTGTGCTTATGTCCGGGTAGTCTAGGGTCCAAATCATATTTGTACCCTGCTAGTATTGAAACTCGACAAAGGAATCGTAACTGGTTAAACTTTATTTACTTAACCGTTAATGAGAATCGATAATTCTTTTCCCCTTAATAAATCTTTAATTGGTCGTTTTAATGTATTTTTTCTTCTTATGTAGGGGGCTGAACGCCTCGGTAGCAGATAGATGCATCTATGGTTCGTGTCGTTCGATCCTCGGTAGTGCATAATTTAAATATTATATGTTGGATCGGGTCGTGCGACCTCGACATTAGTTGCGCATGATAAATCCTTGGAACTAATATTTGATATTTCTTCATTGGCTTGAAATATACATTTTTAAATGAGGAAAATAAATATAGAAATTCCTATTAGTAGAAGAATTTTTTACTTAGTTTCTTGTTCTTGAGTTTTAATATTTTTCTATATAACCCATGCTTAATTATAATATTGATATTTTATGGTTAGCTCATAGTAAGTGTCGGAGTCGACCCCTCGTCACTACTTCTCGAGGTTATACTGGGTACCTACTTGGTACGCATTGATTTACGTACTTATACTACAGTTGATGCACATTTTTGTGCAGGTACATATATGTCTAGTGGCCTTGTGGGCGCAGAGGAACGATTATTGCGGGGACTTAGGAGAGCTGTATCCCACATTACGAGTCTGCAGCACACATGGTCTTTGTAAGAGTTATTTACACACTCATGTCAAATTGTATCCCGGACACAGGTAGTATTTTACTGTATTTCCTAGTTGATGCTCATGCACTCGTGACACCGGATTTTGAGGGTGCTTATGGGTTGTTCAGTATTGTAGTTGTAAAAATATTTCCATTTACTCTGTAATTTAATTGAAGGAATCTATGATTTCAAAAAAAATACTAAAATGAGTAATAAAGTTAATCGTTTAATTGTTGGCTTGCCTGACAGCAGTGTCATGCGCCATCACGACCTTTAATGGATTTTGGGTCATGACACCTCGGTAAAAACATTGTGTAAAAACACTTAAGCATCCTAAAGGCCTTCAGTTTTACCAAAGATTCGAAGCCACAAGCAACCTGAAGTTGCATTGAAGTCGGGCTCTGTTCGGACCTCCGAACTGATGCTCTAGAACTACATATGATTTTATGCAAAGGCATTAAAACCAATACGCACCTCCGAAAAATGGATGCTCTAGAACTACATGTGATTTTATGCTAATGCATTAAAAACAATACACAAATAGAAAATTGCAATTTGATGATGGAAAAGTAAAGGCATGGTATTTCCAAAAAAGTAAGAAATTTATATAATCCCAAATATATTTACAAAGGCATGATAGAACGGCCTCAAAATAAATCAAAAAAACTAATACATAAGGAAGAATTGAAAAAGAACTGAGGCATGTACGCCTGGTCTTCATTGGGGCTTGACTAATCGCTAGAACCTCCGGATTCCTCGGAGCCGTCGAGACCCTCAGGATCATAGATCTCCTTTGCCCCGGCTTTGAGTCTCCTGGGTTCCTCAATCTCGACCAATAGGTCAAAAACTCGGGCATGGATCTCTTCGAGGGTCTTTCTCTGGGATAGCCGCTTTATGTACTCAATCTTTGTTTTTAAGCGAGTCTCAGCTACCACCATATCGACCTTATACTTGGCCAACATTTCGTCGATGTCAGAAGAGTTTGCATCCAATTTGGACCACACGGAATATTCTTGTCCGAGGGCATCCTGTTCCATGACGGCAGAGCTCAGCCTTGCCCGGAGATCATTATTTAGCCGAGACCACATATTGGTTTTGTCCTTTGCCACCCGAAGTTGGTTCTCGACCGATGCGAGCTCTACTTTTGCAGCTTCTTTCTTCAAAGCCAGCAGGTCCCATCCTGCCCTTCCACACCTCGGTCATGGGCTTGACCTCATCCATCTCAGCCCAAAGCAGGTCGATCGGGTCTATCTTCCATTGGACCTGCGAAGTTGTGTTGTTAGTCACCACGACTAGCTGCTCATTTGTAGCCTCAAAGATCTTTACCTTCTCAACCAGGTGAGCGTGTTCCTGCATCATGGTCGAGACCTCCTTCTAGGCCCTTTCGAGCTCGGCCTGGAGAATGGAGAGGTCCTTGAGAGCCTTGCCCTGCTGCTCACTTAGAGCCATGTACATGTCATTCTTCCGGACTTGCTCTTTAAGCTCGAACTTGAGCTGGCTGATCTCTATGCTGGACCGGAGGAAGCTTTCATCATGAAGCACTAAAGCCTAAAAAATGATGAAGTCATTAGAGCACATAAAAAACCAAGTAAGATCTACAAATGGGTGCAAAGGATAAACACTTTACCTTGTCCAACGCCTGTTGATCCTCATTGAAAAGGCTTGACGTGCCCTCTTCGTTCATCTTTGTCTGGTCCTCCTCGGTCACCAGGCATCGAAGGTAGCTGGCTATGCCTACTAGAGCAGACAGGATCAGGGCATCTGCCGGGACTATAAGAACGACCGTTCTCTTGCATTCAGGGTTCATGCTCGGAGGCGAAACTTACTTCACTAATTTTTGGCTTGAACTCGACTTGCTCGCTCCCGATGGAACATGTTTTTTCGAACCTCCAAATGACAAAGCCTGGAAAAGTCCTCCAGTGCGGCCATATCCATGCCGTCAAAGAACGTGTTGAGGGCGTTGTGTGGGCCCTGCACAATTTCGCTTGACTTCTCTTTGCTTGATTGGGCCTCTTTAAGTATGGAATCGATGTGGGAAGGTGTTTCCACCATGTCAATGACACCAGCTACCTTCTTCGGGACATGACAGACTTCCCGAGAGGCCGCAACCTCCGTCTCTCCCTCTGAATCCCGAGCTAGAGGGGGATCTACCTTGTCGTCATCTTTCCTGAGTGTTTCCTGCTCCCTCTCGTTAAGGGTCAACCCATAAGAGATAAAAAGGTC
Organism: Nicotiana undulata; assembly: GCA_005239495.1. Lineage (NCBI taxonomy): Eukaryota > Viridiplantae > Streptophyta > Magnoliopsida > Solanales > Solanaceae > Nicotiana > Nicotiana undulata. The sequence continues at coordinate 84,389 of ML280571.1, forward strand.
ATCATCCTCGAGCTCGTTTTTGAGCCGGTAGAGAAAATTGGAGTCCGATACCCTGGACTTGGAGCTCTTTTTTATTTTCTGGACCTGAATGGTCACTTTCTTCTTCTTCTTCGCCTCTGCATCCAGGGAGCCTGAGGACTTTCTTTTCTTCTTCTTCTTCTTCTACTCCTCCTACGTGACATCCCCAAGTTGTCCCAAAGCGAAGGGTTCGATAAGCGAGGACGAATCCTCGTCCTCATCCAACTGCATGAGTTCTTTGGTCTTAGGCCAACACTTAAGAAAGGAGAAAGAATTAGCAATATGTAAGCTAGAAGCACGGAGGTAATTTTTCAGGGAAGAATCTCACCATGGGAACGAGCCTCCCATTTGCTCTTCGAGAGCTTGCACTATGTGTGATCGAAGTATAGCATCTGTTTACGGATCCCCGCGATCCACTCCTTAAAGCGAGGTACTGCATTTGGGAAACAACTGCACTACAAAATACGTAGGCAATGAGAGAAAGAATAAATGGAAATGAATACTTGAGAGGGAAAATAATTACAGGATGTGTTCCACTTCTAGGGAAATGGTAATGATTTTGAAGGGATGAGGTCTTCGGTTTTCAGCCAAACAAACCTCCCCTGCTAGCCTCGGTCTCGGTCCTCATCGATACTCGAGAACATAACCTTGCTTTCTCGACGAACGAGCTTGATCAGCCTCTCTCAATAGATTTGGGGACTGTATAAGTGAAGTAGAGGGTCGAGGGAGAACTGAGGGGCTTCAGTGTTGTTCATGAAGTGTCGTAAGAGGATTACGGTCCTCTAAGAGGATGGGTGGATTTACCGAGGCAGAACTCATAGCTTTTTTCGAAGGCAAGGACTATGAGGTACACTAGGACGAGTGTGAAGGGGTAAGTGTAAACACTTAAGTACCTCTACATGGGTAGTGTTGCCTTCATTGGGTCCGGGGACAACGACCTCCTAATCCTACCAGTTACAGTCCGCTCAAAGATTGAGTAGTGTTTCCTCTGTAACGAAATATATGTTGACTAGAGGCCTTCTCGATGTTGAAGTTGTTCCCGTTAGAGTAGCCCCTATGTACGAAGCTCTTCATGGGGGCTCCTTAGCCACCTCGGGAAACGGCCACCTCGGCACCTGTGTCCAGGTGGGAAGATGAAGGAGCAGTCTGTTAAGGCAGTGACTTGGAAGTTTTTGCCATCTTAATCTGGGAGATATGAAGGTTTGTAAAAAAATATGAAGATTTGAAGATTGTATGAAGATATGAAGGTCTGGGTTGAAGATCCAAAGAAAATGTATGAGGATGGAATATGAAGATATGAAGGTTTAAGGAACAATGTATGAAGATTTGGAGGAGTTAAAAGCAATCAGAGAGTTCGAGGGTAAATTATAGAATAAGAAAGTGAAAAAGATTCAGAGCTTTTATAGAGGAAGAACAATCAATGCGCGACGTTTCACATCCGAGGGCAGACCAGCGGCTGACACGTGTTCGAAGTCAGAACAACGCGGCTGATGGAACGTTTTGATTGACCCGTCATCTCGATTATAACGTACGGAGGAAGGAACCGGGGTTCAATTATCTCTTCCTATCGTTTCAGTAAACCTACACTCCGAAAAACGAGGGGACTATTTATGTACATGAAAAATCGGGGGTAATGTCTACCCCGATTTCCCGATGAGAAAATGAAGGAAGGGCACAGATGCACGAGATTGTAATCGAGGATAGAGACCCTTTGTATCGAGATCCGGAAAGAGTGGACGATGCGCTCATCATCGGGTATGGTAAAGCGACGCGGCCCGAGCCAAGAATGAGTTCTAAGACCTTGGGCAACACGGTAAACGGTACACATGACAGATAGAGGGACGTGATATTTGTACCCAACCAGAGATCACAGCGCGGATCTCGCTCGATGTTGATTATGGATCAGTAATTACAGGAAAATGAAGATTTTTACCTTTTTTAGACTTATACTAGGAATGAAACTCTCCTACCATATAAAGGGCAAGTTATTCTTTTGTAAGACACACTATATCACACGAATCAAAGGAATACAAGTCTATTCTTTGCCTTTTAGCTATTGTTATCTAATGCATCAATCTTGGTCTAAACTATCCAACGATCTTCCGAAAGTAGTTAGAGATTGTCCTGAAAATACATCTTCACATTGTCAACAAGTTGAGGACTTGCACTGATGATTTGTAAAGGATAGTGGAGAGTGTAAATATGAGAAGGCAATAACACAGTTTATGGCATTAGGTGCAACATCATAGCTTAGCATAAGAGGTGCAGAACCCTTTTTCGGACATCCTTGGTTAAACATTGTTTTGTTACTTAAAGTTTAGCCATACCTTCTTCCTAAGATGAAGCAAAAAATTCATGTATTTCATCTAAAGGCCTCTCTTTTGCAACAGTGTTCCCCATGCCCGTTAATGGGCTTATTTTGAAATCCTATAAATCATCGAAACTCAAGCATCTTTGATCTCCCACGCTTTCTTCTCTATCAGCATTGACAAGGTCAATTTCAGGCCTTCCTGCGATAACCTTAGTTATGACTGAATTTCTAAAGGGTCAAGTACAATGGGCTTTTCTGGAGGATAAAAAGAAGGGACCTTTTCATAAATAGCCAATCGCATTCACAGTTTACTTTTCTTAGCTACATAGATTATACATGAACTATAAATATTTTATACATACGTCTATTATTTTTATTTTAAATATTGCATGGGCGGCTATTTAGATTAATTTTTCTGAAAAAAACCGTACGTGAAACATCATTAATCCATCGGTTACTTTTGAAATCATAAGAGAAAATGAGTTAACAAGTCATATGGCATGAATTTGGTTTCCTTATTTCTCTTTTAATTTTACAACTCTCTTAGTTGTCGTTCCATTTGCTGAGTTTATTTTATTACATAACTTGCTTTTGTGCTAAGGAGCCTTAAACAAAGCAGAATTTTTCATGTGGAAAAGGTTATTTAATGAGAATAAGGATTGTCATGTTGACTCTATTCTCATTGAGTTAGTTTATATGTTTTGAATTCTATAGTTGAACTGCAGAAGGTGCATCTACTTAAGGAAGATAACCTATGATCTATTTCTCTCCTTTACTATTCTTTTTTAGGTATAATTGTATACGGTAAAAATCGAGCCCCTCTGATTTTTGGGCTCGAGGGTCTGTCTCGAAATTAAGTTGACATCAAAGTGAGCTCGAGCTCGAAGAATGTGAAGATCGAAGGATCAAGATCGGGCAAGATCAAGCAACGAAATAGCGGAATATCAGAGATCGACCACAAATCTCAGCGGGAATCTCGGGATTGACAGAACCGCTAACGGTTATTGATACCAATCAGGGATTTTATTTTCGAAATTAGAGTTATCATTCCTCTACTATGTAAAGAGGAACCCTATTCATTTGTAACCATCATATATCACATACGCTTACTGAGAAATAACAATACGCAGCTCTTTTACTTGCTTACAGTTTACCAGTGTTCTTATTGTTCTTAACGCCTGATCTCGAGCTTGTTCCAAATCGAGGTCGATAACTTGCAACTGCACTACTTTGATTCATTATAATCGTTTAATTCATTTCTTTTTCTATTCATTTATCAATTGGCATTGAATTAGATCGTGTATCCTTATAACCAAATTACAAGCTTAATTGTTATTCGCATTTCGACGTAAACAGTTTGGCGCCCACCGTAGGGCTAAGGATAATAGTGATTGCTCAGTGCTAATTCTGGTATAACACACTATTTTACATTTGTTCTTGTCAAGAATTTTTATTTTCAGGTTAAATCATGTCAAACTCGCAAAACACATCTACGCATGGAGATAACGGCCTCAGGCTTCACGGGGAAAACGAGAATGTTATTGCTCCAGGAATCAAGGTGCAACAAGCCTACCTCGGAGGAGCACAACGCGTTAACCCGGTTGATGTCAGTTCCCATGTGGCTCTGAATTCGGATTTGGGCGCAGAACCCGAAGGAAGTGTACACAGAGAGGGTCAAACTGATGGTCGAGGTGCCCAGGGCAGAGGAGACGAAGGAGTCAGTCTCCAAGTAATATTTAAAATACTCCAAGCTCAACAAAACGCCATTGCTCAGTTGCATAATCAACACAGATCACCAAGTAAGGTCGAACAGGAGGTTACTCGCCGTATAGAGCAGGTTCCTAAAAGATCAAGTGATAGTACCTCGACAATCGATCCTTCCAAAATGAGGATGCTCAAGTAGCTCACTAAGAGAATAGAATCGGGAGAGAAGAAAATCGAGGCCAACGACAAGAAAGTGGAAACTTACAACTCCCGAGTTGACCAGATACCGGGGGCACCACCAATCTTAAAAGGAATGGATTCCAAGAAGTTTGTGCAAAAATCATTCCCTCCGAGCGTGGCTCCAAAGCCCATTCCAAAGAAGTTCTGAATGTTCGATATACCTAAATACAACGGGACCTCAGTATGTATTGCTTAAGATGTTCGGGGAGAACCTGTCGAAGGGAGCTATGATTTGGTATCACAACTTACCACTGAATTCTGCCGATTCATTCACCATGCTGGCAGATTCATTTGTAAAAGCACACGCTGGGGCCATAAAGGTTGCAACAAGAAAATCATATCTCTTCAAAGTAAAGTTGAGGGATAACGAGATGCTAAGGGAGTTCGTATCTCGATTCCAAATGGAACAGGTAGAGTTACCGCCAGTCACTGATGATTGGGATGTTCAGGCTTACACCCAAGGATTAAATGAACGAAGTTCGATATAATCACGCCAGTTGAAACAAATTTGATTGAATACCTAGTTGTTACTTGGGAATATGTCCACAACCGATATCAATCGAAGATCAGGGTTGGGGACGATTAGTTGGGAGCCCCCTCAGGTTCAGTACATCCAAACATGTCGACATGCAAAAATAGAGAGATGTTGATAGAGAATCAAGGCCGAATAAAGATCGGTACCATCCGTATGTTGCAGATCGGAGGAATTAGGGTCCGAGACGCAATTCCGCCCGAAACGATCGAATGAGTGACCTAGGTAAAAATTCAGAGGGACTTATGAGTAAAACTGGGTTCGACAAATATGAGGATCTCACAGAAGCGCCTCAGTTATCGAAGTACAATTTCAGTGTCAATGCATCGGGGATTGTATCAGCTATCGGAAGGATCAAAGACATTAGGTGGCCCAGACCTATACAGACCAATCCTTCTAAAAGGAACCCAAAACTTGATGTGTAAATATCATGTCACGCATGGCCATAGGACCAAAGACTGCAGGCCACTGAGAGAGGAGGTAGCTCGATTATTCAACAAAGTCCATCTTCGAGAGTTCCTCAGTGATCGTTTTAAAAATCACTTCAGAGAAAGAGACGCCAACAGAAAGAACAGGCAAGAAGAGCCTCAACATGTTATTCACATGATCGTAGGCGGGGTCGACGTCCCACAAGGACCTATATTCAAACGCACTAAGGTGTCTATCACCAGAGAGAAATGGACTGTGACTATGTGCCCGAAGGAACCTTATCATTCAATGACGAAGAATCGAAAGACATTTCTCATCCACACAACGATGCCCTGGTAATTTCGATTTCATTAAATAAAGTTCAAGTCAAGCGTGTTTTAGTGGATCCAAGTAGCTCGACGAACATCATCATATCGAGGGTCGTGGAGAAGCTCGACCTACAGGACCAAATTGTACATACATCTCGAGTCCTAAATGACTTCAACATGGATAGTGAAACAACGAAGGGGGATATAATCTTACCAGTAAATGTGGCTTGAACAATCCAAGATACGAAATCCCACGTCGTCAAAGGCGACATGAGATATAAAGAGCTGCTCGGAAGGCCTTGGATCCACAACATTAGGGCAGTGTGATCGACCCTTCACCAAATGATGAAGTTCCAAACAACCTCATAAAAATCGAGCACCAAAGATAAGCAGAAGGCCAAATAGCAATCAACGCCCCCAGCCTCGACCGAATCAGCAAAATAGGTAATCGAAGAAGAAAAAGAGGATTTTCTTGCTCCTCGAACTTTCGTTGTTCCCGAAGAATCAGATGCAACCAAGTCAACGATCGAGTAGATGGAACAGAGAATACTAATCGAGTATCTACCTGAACAAAAGGTATACCTGGGAATAGGGTTGACCCTCGAACTCAGGAAAAAACTCATTCAATTTCTTATTGAGAACATGGATTGCCTTGCGTGGTCCCATTTAGACATGACAGGAATCCCACAAGAGATAGTAACTCATCGGCTGAGCCTGAATCCCAAGTTCAGACCGATAAAGAAAAGTAAAAGACCCCAGTCCGAGGTAAAGCATGCCTTCATCAAGGACGAGGTAAGCAGACTTCTCAAAATATGGTCCATTCGGGAGGTAAAATATCCCGAATGGTTAGCTAATGTAGTCATAGTCCACCAAAAGGGGAACAAACTTAGAATGTGTGTAGACTATATGGACTTGAACAAAGCATGTCCAAAAGACTCTTTTCCATTGCCTAACATCGATCACATGACCGATGCTACGGCCAGCAACGAGATTTTTACCTTTCTCGACACCTATTCTGGGTACAATAAGATCCAGATGGACCCAAAAGATCAATAAAAGACTTCTTTTATCACTAAATCTGGGACCTATTGTTATAATGTAATGCCCTTAGGGCTAAAATATGCGGGATCTACATACCAACGCCTAGTTAACAAAATATTTGTAGAACAGATAGGTAAATCAATGAAAGTTTACACTGAAAATATGGTAGTTATGTCCCTGTGCACAGAGGACCATTTGACTCATTTGCAGAAGACATTCGAAATCTTGAGGAAGTACAACATGAAGAAAATGTGCTTTCGGGGTCGGTTCGGGAAAATTCCTCGGCTTCACGTTGTCAATCGGGAAATCGAAATCAACCTCAATAAGATTAAGGCCATCGAGGATATCACCGTCGTAGACAATGTGAAAGTCGTACAAAGGCTAACCGGACGGATAACCGCCTTTGGTCGATTCAATTCTAGGTCATCAGATCGGAGCCATATGTTATTTCCTTACTCAAAATGAAAAATAATTTCGAATGGACCCTGGAATGTCAACAAGCACTGGAGGAATTGAAGCGATACTTATCGAGCCCACCCTTACTCCACACTCCGAAGGCAGATGAGAAACTGTACTTATACTTGGCAGTGTCTGAGATAGTGGTAAGTGGTGTAATAGTTGGAGAAGAGCAAGATATGCAGTTTCCTGTTTATTACGTAAGTCGGACTTGCATTAATAAGTGCATCTAGAAAATTAAATCCATATTTCTAGTGTCACCCCATATACGTGATAACCACTTATCTAATCCAAAATGTTTTGCAAACGCTCGAATTATCAGGCCGATTGGCCAAATGGGCAGTCAAACTTGGCGGGTACGATATTGAATATCAACCCCAAATGACCATCAAGTCTCAAATTTTTGCAGACTTCGTGGCCGACTTTACGCCAACCCTCGTACCTGAAGTGGAAAAGGAACTTCTACTAAAATTGGGTACGTCATCAGGGGTATGGACCCTCTTCACGGACGGTGCTCCGAATGTGAAAGGGTTCGGGCTCGACATTGTTTTGAAACTACCCACGAGTAATATTATTAGGCAATCCACTAAAACTTCCAAATTGACTAAAAACGAGGCAGAGTATGAGGCCATGATTGTAGGTCTTGATCTAGCAAAAAGCTTTGGAGCGGAAGTCCTCAAAGCTAAATACGACTCTCTACTCGTGGTAAACCAGGTAAACTGAACCTTCGAAGTTCGAGAGGATAGGATGCAAAGGTAATTAGATAAGTTGTAGTTAACCTTGCACCGTTTTAAAGAATGGACTCTACAACATATCCCCCTAGAGATTGTCTTCCAACTCTCAAGGTTTGTGATCGAGGAAGGACATGCCTAAATAAATTCTACAAGCTTAACCTGGGACTGGTGAAATAAATACATCGAGTACTTGAAGAACGAAAAACTTCCATCCGATCACAAGGAATCGAGGGCCTTACGGACTAAAGCTACTCGATTCACATTAGATGAAGACAGAACACTATACAGGAGGACGTTCGATGGCCCATTGGCTGTATGCTTGGGACCGGGAGATATTGACTATGTTCTACGAGAAATCCATGAAGGCACTTGTGGGAATCATTCTGGTGCCGAGTCACTAGTTTGAAAGGTTGTCAGAGAAGGATACTATTGGGATAGCATGGAAAGAGAGTGTAAGGAGTCTGTTCAAAGATCCGCTAAATGTCAACGGTTTGCATCGATGCTCCACTAGCCCGTCGAGCAACTTCATTCGGTCCTATCCCCATGACCATTCATGAAATGGGGAATGGACATCGTCGATCCTCTATCGTCGGCCCCAGGTAAAGCTAAGTTCATTTTGTTTATGACTGACTAATGGGTTAAAGCACAGACCTTAGAGAAAGTTAGGGAAAAAGAAGTGATAGACTTCATATGGGATCACTTCGCATGTCGATTCGAGATACCCACAGATATAGTATGTGATAATGGAAAACAGTTAATCGGTAGTAAAATAACAAAATTCGTTGAAGATCACAAAATAAAGAGGATACTATCAACATCGTATCACCCTAGTAGGAACGGACAGGCCGAATCAACGACAAAACTATCATCCAAAACTTGAAGTAAAGGCTAACGAGGCCGAAGGGAAGTGGAGAGAAAAATTGCCCAAGGTCCTATGGGCGTATCGGAAAACATCGAAGTCCAGCATCGGAGCGACTCTGTTTTGGTTAGTATATGGCTCCGAAGACCTAATACCTGTCAATGTTGGAGAGCCCAGTGCAAGGTTTCGACATGCGGCATAGGAGTCAAACTACGAGGCCATGAATATCAGCCTTGAGTTGTTAGATGAAAGAAGAAAAGTTGCGCTCGTTCGAATGGCTGCACAAAAGCAACGAATCGAAAGGTACTACAATAGAAGAACCAACCTTCGACACTTCAAGGTCGGGGACTTAGTCCTAAGGAAAGTCACCCTCAACACTCGAGATCCCAATGAAGGGAAGCTCGATCCTAGTTGGGAAGGACCCTACTAAATCCTCAACTTGTCAAAAAAAGGGTCTTACAAACTTGGAATGATGAACGGCGAAGCATTGCCGAATAACTGGAACATATAGCTTCTTAAGCGGTACTATTCCTAAGGTATGACTTTATCTTTTCTAACATAAATAATCGAAACTAACTCATTGCAAGAATTCGAGCTATGATATCCAGACCTCAGGTTTTAAAGTACGTGTTGCACTCTTTTTTCCTTAGACTGGTTTTTATCCCAAATGGGTTTTTCTGGCAAGGTTTTTAACGAGGCAACAATTATGTGCTACCTGAGGATAATTCAACAGTATCCAAGCTTCTTTGCAATCAACCTCGAATACTAGAGGGCATCACCCTCGGATGTTATGTGTTCGAGAAATGTACTTTGCGTCAATGGGTCTCGATAGGGAAAATCTGGTAATGGGCCAAACGGTCAAATTAACCGTGTCCATATAGGTTAGCCGAGTACCGACAACAAAACATGTACGCATGTATAAATTACTCAAAGAAGAATTTTCTTTTCTCGAAGATATCGTGTTTAGAAGTAAATTCTATATTATACGAATCGTGTACTTATGATTTCGATCTATTGTGCAAAACTAAAACATGTGAAAAATGGCTCAAGATCCAAGTACAAGCATACTTCGAACACTCGGAAACTGCACACTTGAGCTATCTAAAATCAAATTCATAAGACCTCAAAGAGGCCCCCCTCGATATATAGGCCAAGGACACCATACTTGTGGACTAACATTTCGAATAAGTTTGAAATGTTATCGGGAAGTAAATCCAAGAGAACTCGAAGGCTACAACCACATTAAAAGCTACGACCACATTAAAGGCTACGACCAAAAAAAATGCGTCTCTAAGACGTTTGACCTCCGCTATAAACGAAAGTCCTTCAAATACTTTGGAAAACTGGTTAAATAAGGCTACCCTCGGCAAAGAAATTAAAAAGGGGCTTTGATAAAATCAGCCCTCGAATAACTAAAAGGCCTCGATAATATCAGCCTTCGAAAAACCTCAAGGGGTACCAAACTATCTTAACACAAATACGTTGAGATACAAATATGGGGTTCCGATCGTCGAACCCTCAAAAAACCCAATGGGTATAAAATACATATTCTAAGTCTTTTAGCCGAAAAGGGGAAAATAATAGCCATTTTTAGAGGCCGAATAGGCCCAATATAAAGAGCCTAAGGACCAATTTAAAAGAGCCTAAGGGCCAATACAATTAGAGTTTGAGACCTCGTTCTCACTCAAATTCGGACGCAAGGGTTCCGCTATTACGAGCTCAAATAAAAGTCAGTTATAGCTTGAGGATTCAACAAAAACCCTAAGGGATATATTACTGTAAGCTCAAAACTTACCCATCACTAGATAAAAATCTAACGGTTTACTTTATTCTAAAGTTCAACGCCCATTCAGACTTGGTTATAAAAAGAGTACATCTATGGGTTTGATCTAGACACCATGAGATAAAGTCTCGAGTGAATTCCTGAGCTCGGGGACTTACCATCGTATAGCCAAAAACTTGAGGGTTCGCAAACTTAAGGGTTTACTCTGGTTACGAGTTGAAGTTAGTAAAATTACAGCTATGAAGATTTTCAAAAAATTTCAATGATGGCAAAGAGCATTTCTAGACTTGAAACATGCAAATGCATCAAAGAGAGATTTTCTATTATATACCGAACAGTCTGTACAAAAGGCCAATCAAGGCCTTACACAAAAAAAGATAAAAAAAAATGAAAAATCTGAAAAGGCCTAGTTCTCTCGGGGAGCCATATCCTCGGGAGCCGCTTCTCCGGTGGCCTAATCCCCATCTTTTCCACTTACGGACCCGCCTCGGCTGCCCTCTATATTATAATCCTCATCATCAGAGGAGGCGAGCTGCCTGGCTTTGGTCTCAAGCTCTTTGGCCCGAGCAATTTTATCGAAAAGGTCAAAACCTCGAGCATGAATTTCCTCGAGGGTTTCCCTCCGGGATTGGAACTTTGCCAAGTAATTACACCACTGCTCCCAATCGGAAGCCTCCCTTAGTTGTATCTGAATAGCCTCAACATCGGCCCGATACATGGCAATGGACTTGTCCGCCATGACCTTGATCTTCTCTATTCTCGCCTTGGCCTCAGCAAGACCGGCTTCAAGCTCTCCGATCCTCTTGGCATGTGCCGATATTTTCTCTTTAAGGCTTCGAGGTTGAGTCTCAGCTGAAGATAACTTGGCAAAAGCTACCTCTTTTTTGCAGCCAAGCGGTCCATGATGCCTTCCCACCGACTGCAGTCGTTCTTGACCTGATCGACCTCCGCCTGGAGCAGCTCGATCCTCTTTACCTTCTGTTGCAGTTGAGATAGGAAAGTGTTAGCTTCCACAGACGAGTCGATCCCATACCTTATCAGAAGGATGGTTACCTTATCTAATGTGGCATGCTCTTACGAGCCTTGGCCAGGTTCGCCTGAAGGTCCTGTATGACCTCGTCCTTCTGGCCACAAAGTATCTTCAGGGCATTTCTCACTTCTGAGACCTTCTGGAGTTCGGCCTCACACTGACTAAGGTCAGCTCGAATATTAGCGGAATCCTACACAAGTAGGAAAGCCCAACTTAGATCTATAGAAGGAAGAAAAGGAAAATAACCAGCAAGCGACCAATACTTACCCGAGTAAAGGATGGTGGGCCTCCGCCATAAGAATCGAAGCATCATTGATGTCGGAGGCGTCATCGACCCCTACAAAGAAATCCCTAAAAGTATCACCTGCACTAGAGCCTCCGCCAATCTAGGCCTCCGAAAATGAAGGCAATTGACCTATTGTCATGGCTCCGAGCGAGTTGCTCGGGGCGCTCTGACCGATTTTTTGAGTTTTCAGAACTGGCCCCGCCCGGTGTAGAAGTTGTTGATCGAGAAACCACCTCGACCTCTGGAGACCCGGGGTTATGCTCGAATTTCTCTTCGAAGCCTCCTCGATACGAGGCTCGGTTGTAGCAGGTGGAAGCTCGTAAAGTGGGGCGACCTCGACGGCCTTCGAGGTCTGGGTTTGGGGACCTCGAACTGCGAGGCATCCTTTCTTATCTTATCTTTTTTCGGCTTCAGAGCCAAAGACTTGGATTCTCCTCCATCACTCGAAGTCCTCAGAATGGCATCATTGGTCAGACCTACATGAGGAAACATTAGTAATGAACAAAGCATGTAGTTACTTCAGAATACGTGAGAAGAGATCCTTACCATGGTTCTTGGCCTCCCACCTTCCCTTTTCCAAATCCCTCCAATATTTTAGATCCAATATTAAAAATTGGGCACCGCCTGAGGCATTCAAGGGACAGCTGCATGATTAAAGAGAAACGTTAAGCAAAATCAAAAGAAACACAAAAACAAAAAAATAAAAATTCACTTATGGTTGAGGTTCCATTCCTCAGGGAACAACATCTTTTCGTTCAGTATTATATCACAGGTCCTCACCCATATGAATTGGCTCATCCTGCCTCGATTTTTATCCTCGTCTATGCTCGAGAATCAAGTCTTCGTTGCTCGACAGTGAAGCTTAATTAGCCCTCGATAGAGTCGATACCGGTACAACCGTATAAGATGGTTCAGACTGAACTCCAACCCCCCGTCTTTGTTGGAGAAGAAGTGCAACATGATCTCGTACCTACGTGTACCTTTACGTCCATATGTGATGCTTTCCTTGGTCCACGTGGTTTGCTGAGTTGTCAAAGACTTGTTTAAGTGTAAGACTCTTTTTTACCAATACAGAGATATGTATAGGCTTGTGGTGACGGTTCGGTGCCACTAGTGGCAGACCAACGTCTGACATGCATTGATGATTTGGGGAACTGAACCGACGAGACGTTTTTGTCACATCCACCTCTTACGTCATGACGACGATGTCATGATCGAGATGCAAGGGAATCGAGGCTCAAGTCATTTCTTTTCATTTCATTCTAAAAAATGCGGGGACTATCTGTATACGGTAAAAATCGAGCACTTCCGATTTTATGGGCTCGAGGGCCTGCCTCGAGATTAAGCTGATATCAAAGTGACCTCGAGCTCAAAGATTACGAAGATCGAAGCATCGAGATCGGGCAAGATCAAGCAACAGAATAGTGGAATATCAGAGATCGACCACAAATCTCGACGAGAATCTCGGGATTGACAGAACCGCTAACGAATTATTGATATTAATCATGAATATTATTTTTGAAATTAGAGTTATACCTTATTTATGATTCCTCTACTATATAAAGAGGAAATATGTTCATTTGTAACCATCATATATCACATACGCTTACTGAGAAATAACAATATGCTGCTCTTTACTTGCTTACAATTTACCACTGTTCTTATTGTTCTTAATGCCTGATCTCAAGCTTGTTCCAAATCGAGGTCTATAACTGCAACGACACTGGTTTGATTCATATTAATCGTTTAATTCATTGATTTATCTATTTATTTATCAATTGGCATTGAATTAGATTGTGTATCCTTATAACCACATTACAAGTTTAATTGTTACTCGTATTTCGAAGCAAACAATAATCCCCATTTGTTGAGTTTACTTTGTAGGAAAAATGGCTTCATTCTGGTGATAAGGAGCCTCGAATCTAGCAAAATCTGTAGAAAACAACTAGACTAAGGGTGTGTTTGGTTTGAAGGAAAATATTTTCCAATTTTTCCATGTTTGGTTGGTTTAAATATTTTGGAAAACAGTTTGCCTATCAACTTATATTCCTCCAATTGGACGAAAATGTTTTCCTTATCAAGAGAGGGAAAACATTTTCCAAAACTCCTTCTCAGCCTTCCACACTCTATTCCTCACCCTTACCAACCTGCCCCACACCCACCCACCTAACCTCACCCCTCTCCAAAAAGACTTTATTTTTTCAAATTTAAGCTTTTTTCATCACCACCCAACCTACTATCCCCCGCCCCTACTATTTTTTGGTTTTTTTGCCCCCCCCCCAAACGCCACCCCGTACAAAAAAAAGTTTATTTATTTATTTTTTTTGTAATTTTTAAATTTCTGTTTTTTCTTTTTTCTGCACCCC
>ML280571.1:98646-147422 GCA_005239495.1 Nicotiana undulata
GCCCCCCCCCCCCCCCCCCCCGCACAATTTTTAGTTTATGTTTTAGTTTTTTCATCTTTCGATTTACATATTCGAAATTTTACAAGTTCCAAAGTTATGAGTTCGGAGGTTTATGTGTTTGGCGGTTTACGAGTTTAGAAATTATAAAGTTTACCAGTTCGGAATTTCGCAGTTTTAGAAGTTTAGCTATTCAGAGGTTTATGAAATTTGTGAGTTAGGAAGGTTGTTAGTTCGAAAGTTTATGGCTTCATGCTTATTGTAGCTAAATTATTACGAATATTCTTGAGAAGTTATTTTCCTCAATTTGCGTATCAAACACCGGAAAATGAATAAGATTACTACTTGCTTTCCAAGAAAATATTTTCTTGGACACATTTTTCACAGAAAATATTTTTCGTTATACCAAACACACCCTAGGTATTGACTTGTTGACTCTATTCTAACATGAGTTAGTTTATATGTATAAATTCTATAGTATGTCCGTCAAAGACGGGAACTTGTGAAAAAAATTTATATTAGTTGAAGCTCGCATTTAGAGATATAAGTTTTCTTAGTTTTTGCTATTTTTTATATATTTGTAGAGTCTGGTGCAGCTTTTTGAGGTGTAATTTTTGTGAATACCTGATTTTTGCATCCTTTAACTTTCCAATATTATAGTGTTTGGTTTAAGTGTTGGTAGATTTCTAGCTTCCTAGATTTTGTCTTCTTTTATTTTGTATTTTTATTTCAAAGAAAAAGTATTAAATAACAACAACAACAACAACAACAACAACAACAACAACAACAATAATAATAATAATAATAATAATATTAATAACAATAACAACAACAACAACAACAACAACAACAACAACAACAACAACAACAACAACAATAATAATAATAATAATAATAATAATAATAATAATAATAATAATAGTTTTAATTTAGGCTAATTTAGAAATTTGAGGGGTTAGGCCACTTATCCCTTCAATTTGGCAAGAACAGGTGGCCGAAAGTGCAATTGGAGTGCTGTTAGAAAAGGGATTGAAACGACATAGTTTTGGCTTGCAATTATGTCTTTTCGTTAAATTTTAGAGATTAGGTCAGATCCATATGATCTTCCTTCATCCAACGGCCCAAACTTAATCTCCCCACCCGTACATAAACTCCCAAAATCATAAAAATCCCTTATTTTCCCTTTTCCCTTTTCCTTTTATCCTCTCTCTTCATTCTCTTCTCCTCTCATCGGACCCACCTCTGCCTTGTCGTGCCCCTCCATCGGCCACCTCCTTTCCTCCCCAAATGCTCACTAGACAGCCTCATCTTCCACTTTATTTCAAATATCCAAACCAAGTTCCTTGAAACCTAACCAAATTCCACGAATAGTGGATCTAAGAAAACCCTAGACACCATTTCTTTGTCAAATTCGTAAATATTTATACATCTATTGGTTTTGCGCCGAAACTCCGACGACCACAATTCAGACGATCACCACTATCGTACCACCATTAAAACCTATCTTTTTCTTCTTCAATATCGACCTAGTGTAGGTTTTTGTAACGACCCAACCGGTTGTTAATATTTTAGCCTCGATTCCTCATTTATTGCCTCCTCTATGTTACGTCATAATTATGTGACTTGGCGGGAGTGTTTGGTTTTGGTTCGGGTGAGTTCCGGAGTGAAATAGGACACATAGTCCCTAAGTTAGTGGTTTAAGTAGTTAGAGTTGATCGTAGTTTGACTTAGAAGCTTGTCCGGATGTTTACTGGAGGTCTGTAGGTCATTTTGGCGTGAATTGGCGAAAGTTAGAAAGTTGAAGGTTTGGAAGGTTGAGAGGCTTGACATTGAGTTGGCTTTATTGATACCGGGGTCTGATTTTGATTCCAAAAGTTGGAATAGGTCTGTCATGTCATTTATCACTTGTGTGCAAAACTTGAAGTTAATCGAAGTTGTTTCGGTATGAATCGGCATTAGTTTCGGAATTCGGAAGTTCATAGTTTCCTAGACTTGAATTTTTGTTGCAATTCATAGAATTGTTGTTGTTTGATATGATTTTTGACCTGTAATAGGTCCGTTATGTGTTTTGGAACTTGTTGGTATATCTGGATGGGGCCCCGTTGTCCCGGTTGTGATTCGTATTGAATCTAGATTACATTTTGGACTTGTTCAATTGCTGAAGTCTCCGGCCATCCGGTGTCATCGCACGTGCGGAGGGATTAGCCGCAGGTGCGGACTCGCAAATGCGAGTGAAGGAGCACATAAGTGAAAAGGGCTACCCATGCCCGGGGTTGCAGGTGCAAGGTGGTCTCCACATATGCGATTCCGCAGGTGCAGAGAAGTGGTCACTGATGCGGACGGGGCAAGCTTGGTTAGTCATTGCAAAAATGGATATTTTTCCGCAGGAGTGCATTCGTAGGTGCGCGAGCTTGTCCGTAGAAGCTAAATCTCCTGAGCCTAAGTAGAATCTGCATCTGTGATGGTATTTTCGTAAGTGCGGCGTGACATATGCGATGAAAGGCTTGCAGAAACAAATTTACTAGGCATAAAATAGAAAGTTTTAAGCGTTTGATTCATAATCCATTTTTGGACCTAGAGTGCTCGGTGTGAGGCAGATTTTCGGGAGATTTTCAAGGAAAACATTGGGGTAAGAATTCATAACTCGATTTTTGTTAAATTACTCGAATCTATTATTGTTTTCATCATTGAATTAGTATTTTGGAGTTGGAAATTTGGGAAAAATTTGTGAAACTTCTTAGGCGTGAATTTGAAAAGCGATTTGAGATTGTATTTGAGTAATTCTCCTATGGTTAGACTCGTTATCGAATGCGCGCTCAGATTCTGTAATTTTGGTCGGGTTCCCAGATGCGGGCCCATGTTGACTTTTTATTCCTTTGCAAAGATCATAATTTTATTGTTCGAAATAGTTGCCTATAGTTTATAATAGTATGAAGTTGTTTTGTCTATATTCGAGCTGTTTGGAGTTGGATAATAGAGGAGAAGGCCTACTAGTGGATTTAGTTAGCGTGATTTGAGGTAAGTGTCTTGCGTAACTATGTGTGGGGAAATTACTGTTGATACCCAATTTTCCCTCATATTTTTAAAATATACGTATATACTTTCAAAATAGTGCATATGCATATTCACTTGATTTATAGACATGAACAAGCACTTTTCATAATTTTCTATAATTTTAAAAGGCTTTAAATCAATTTATTCTTGCAGTTTTATTATATAAATAGTCATCAATTATATCAAAAATTATTTTACAATGATTTTATCATCTAATTTTACTATTTATACCCATATTATGTTTTAAATATTTTTAACATATTTGTCACAATTGTATTTGCATTTTTAAGCCAAAATTTCACAATTGCAATAATGGCATATGTGTACATATCATTACTTTAATTATGCCAAAAATAATCCTTTTATACCTTTTTACTATTAAATAACTATATTTACTTGTTTTATGCATAAATGATATTTTTATTATTTATTTATCATTTTTTATAAATTATTTATTAATTAGAACTGGGTATTTAAATAACAGCCCATTTTTAAACTTATTTCGATTCAATCCCTAGCCGAATTACTCAAAATACACCAGCCCAACAACCCAGCAAACCAAATGACCCAAAACCCGGTCGTGTAACGACACGACCATTTGTTTTGCATTCTAGAACCCCATGCCTACATAATTTCTTGTCTAACATAGCAAGTCGATTTCGTTCATTCTGGACTAAATCAGGTTCGGACCTTCACTTTTTTCCATCTATGCTCATTTTCGTCTCTTTATGGTACGAGTCTCTGAGATCTTTCTCGATTCTTTACTTAGCCTAAAGCTAGGGTTCAGACCTCTCTAGATCTGTAGTGGCTCTCCATTTTGTAAATATTTTTCTTTAATGCTTCTGTATATCTATTTATGTGCATCTCTATTATGATTTTTCGTTGATATTTTTGACTAATTTTTTACCCTAAAACTTAGGGTTTTTGATTATTCAAAATCGAACAAAATCTGGTTCAATCTTAATGTTGCCATTTATCCGTCTCAGTGCATCTTTATTATAGCTTTTCCTTTGATTATTTCAGCCAATTTTACTTACCCTAAATTAGGGTTTTCGATTCTTTATTTTATTTTTTCCTTTAATGTTTCTGCCTATAGGTTTATATGCATCTTTATTACAACCCTTACCGTTAATTGTTGACTAATTTTACTTACCCTAAACTTAGGGGTTTCGATTCTTCAAACCAGTTTGATTCTATAATTGTTTGTTAAAAGCTCTATTTTTGCGTCTATATATATTTGTATTTTCTGCTGGTTTGTATGTGTTTACCTAAAATAAGGTTCAGAGTTTTCTTTCCTTAGTGAACTGTTAGATGCTTTCCTTGATTGATTATTACCATATTTGTGTGCTCTAGTCTAGTGCTATTTAAACCCCTCCCCCCTTTCCCTTTTGGACAGACTTAGAACTCGAGTATTTCCCACTACTAAAACTATATACTGTTATCATTTTGCTTTGATTTCTTGCCGGCTGGAAGCCAAGGCCAGAAATCTTGTATTGTTTGTTGTTGTTGATGATCATTGTTGCATTGCTAAATTTCTTTCTATTTCGTCTGAACTAGTAAGTTGTTGAACCCTTTTTCTACATTATCATCCGTTCAATATGTTATTATTATTCGATTAGTTGTTTTCTGTATATTTAGACATTTTACTCAGTACAATTGATAAAATCTGCTTAATTATGTGTAACTTAAGACTGCCATTTGGTATTAAGTATGTTTTGACACCAGTTCACCCTGTAGACTCATTAGTTTGTTGTTAAACCTATTATCGTGTTACTTATTTGATTCTGCGGTCACCATGCTATAACCTCTTTATCAAGTATGACTGATAACTAATGTGTTTCTTGACGCATTAATTGATCAACGACTTCTTTTCTATGATTTATCCTAATCTGAATTCCGCACTGTCTTTTGTGAAGCATGCTGATGAGTTGGTCCTTATCAGTTTACTTTGTTAATTTTCAAACTTGTTAGTGTCAAGTCTGCTCAGTTTTAAAGTGTTGTTCTCTGTTCTATGTGTGATTCTATCCCTAAAGGTACTTCCCAATCCTTTCATGCACTCTTTTGAATTCCAACTCTTTGCTTGTTGAAAGCCAAAGTAAACTAAGTACTGTCCCCGACCATCCTGGTGCGAGCATTGCTCAGGGTTCATATGAGACCCTCGTGAACTCTGACACACCAAGATTTGGTCCTTATTTTTCCTTGAATTGGTTCTGATTATTCCTCTCTAGTGTGAGCACTGTCCGGGGTTCGTGAAGCCCTTGGGAACTCTGACACGTTAGGGAATTGGGCTTGTATGCTTACCCTTGAAACATAGGTGAATCGGTCATAGTTGGTCACTGTGAACACTGGCTTTTGGAGATATTGTGGATTGAAGGGCCTGGCCTATCCAGATGTATTTGGGCCTGCTGTAGGCTTCGTATAGTCTATATACTTTGCAATTTATTCATTCGATTCTGGTCTGTATTAATTATTTGTAAATAGAATTGGGGGCAATAATAAAATTGGGAAATGGACTTATTTGATATTCTGTATGAAATGGGTAGATAACATGTCTATAGGTCTTTCTGCTATTATATGTTAGATAACATTCCTACAGTTATTCACTATTATTGTTAGATAACCTGCCTATAGGTTTTACTTTACGCCAATAAATATTCTGCTAATTGTGTTTTGAAAACTTGTCTAAATGTTTATGTTTGCCATCGCATGTGAGATAACCTGCCTATAGGGATTTATTTCGTCTCATATAGGTTTTGTGAATATCCTGTATACTTTGCTTCGCATGATTATATACCATGCCTATAGGAAATACAATAACTAAGTTCAACTTACATTATGGCATATTCGAATCTGTTTCTTTAGAAATCATGCCTGTAGGTTTTAATTAATTGTCACACTTGCTTAGTTAATATGAATATCTCTAGGAGTTAATAATCGGTTTCAATCACCAAAAGTAGAATCCATGCCTATAGGGATAATTATTATTTGTGCCAAATACTAAAACTCGAACTCTACATAGTGTCTTGCTAAATGCCACTAAAGAGCATGCCTATAGGAGTAATTAAATAATTCTAAGCATTTTTGTTGTTATCACTGTCAAATGTTGAACAAGTCACCTAGATAACATGCCTATAGGTTTAAACGCAATTAAAATCAGTAGGAAATTACATAGTCACCTAGAAATTGCTTTCATGAACTGCCAGTATGATTAAAATCCAGAATCACATATAGAGCATGTCCATAGGACCTAACAACCTTAACTGTCAATACACCATTCTCTTTGTGTGCATTTGTTGCCTAAGGTGTGGAGGTTAAATTTGGCCCTTATCTGCTTTGTTATGAAAAGTCCAACTTGTTTTGTATGTCGCCTAGTTTTACAATTTTGAGCAACCTAAGTTGAGTCTAGAACCATCCAAAATAGAGTTCTCAATGCCTCCAAGATCATAGGTAAGGGACGGGTAGTGCACGCATATGATACGAGTTAGAATTGATTAGAGCGCTTTAGGTAAATCACTTAAAGATAGTAATCGGGTAGCTGAAGATGATAGTCTGTGCCCGCTGAATATATGAGTAACACCCCTGTCTTGGGGGAGTTACAAAGTATTATTTATGTTGCACGGGGTGATACTTTAGGCTTAAAACCTTAGGACCCCCCATCCCAATTAAATAATTCCCTCGCTTCTTTAGACCAATTCTTCGGTCGGGACCCACCGTTTTGGATCTCGAGGAATGCCTAACACCTTCTCTTTGAGGTAATTTGAGCCCTTACCCGATCTTTGGTGACGAAACTAGTAAACCCGAGTCATTTGCAATAGGTACCCTAACGCACCTTATTCCGTTAGGTGGCGACTCTCTTTTAGTAACTAATTCTTTCCCATTTAAAGGTGTTGTCAATGTCAAAACCCGATTTTGCGAGAAAAAGGGAGCGCGACAATTACCCATTAGGATTTGGTGTTGTTTGTGATCACTATGATGTGTGAAAGTTGTGTACGCAAGGTGACGAGTGTGTGCATAGGCCAATTGTGGAAATTGCCGTTTTTAGCAATGTAGATTCTTTTAATGTCTAAATTGAGTTAACTTAACATATTATAGTCATCATTCTAGTCTATTTTCACATGTTCTACTTGTCTTATCTCTTACTTGCAAATTGCTCTAAATGTTTAGTTGAAGTTCATGTTTTCTTTATTATGTATTCATTATTTAACAGTTGAACTCTTTACATGAAGTTGTTATTCTTGGAATATCTTGTTGTAAATTGGTATTGAGTTATAAAGGTCGTTATTTGCATTGAGGCAAAGTGTTATGTTGTGAAATACTATTCTTCTTGAGTCATTCAGTACCACATATTGTTGTTGGGATTCTTGTGTACATTGTGGTCGAACCATGGGCTCTTTATTGTGAATACACTATTATTGTTGATTTTCGTGGCAATTGTGATATTGGGAACTTGGGGTGAGATTTGTGATACATTGTGATGTTGATACACATGCGGGGCTATAAGGTTTCGGGGTTGAAATGCATGCGGTCAGATAATGTGGGCTTGATACGAGTGGCTAGTAGGGGACTACTAGAAGCCATGCAGTGTGAGAAGGTGGGCGAAAACACGAGATGCTATTTTAGGAAAATGAGTTTTAAAACTAAATGCAAGGTTCTCACGGTGATATAAGGAAAGATTGTGAATTATTCATGTGATCTGAGACTTTGTGGCGGTACCTCGGTAGTGACTATTGTTGGCCTTTCTCTATTGTTGCACTTGTCTTTGGTTGTTGTTTCCTTAGAATATTATTATTTGTTTTCTCAGTGTTACACTAAGTGCTTTAGTTCAGTGTAGATAACCTTGATATCCTATTCGATGTTTCAATTTCATTACTTTCATTACTACATTGACTTACACTCATTCAATCTTCTTAGTTTTTCCATAGAGCCTTGAGCTGACCTCGTCACTACTCTACTAAGTTTAGGCTTGGCACTTACTGGGTACTGTTGTGGTGTACCCATGCTACACTTCTACACATCGTTTTGTGCAGATACATGTACCTTATACCAGCCTAGGAATTAGTAAGAGTTTAGCTACAGAGACTTCAAGGTATACATGACGGCTTCCACAGACCTCGGAGTCCCCCTCTACCTTGACTATTCTATTTTCCTTATCCTTTTATATATATTGATGTATAAGATTATACATTAATTATATTTAGAGCTTGTGACTTGTTTTCACCAGGTCTTGGGAGTTATATATGTTGAGTGCTGATTTCATGTTATATAGTTGTTGAGTTTTGAGACTTTATTTATTATTTCAGTAATTTCTGTATGAATGTTAGGCCTACCTAGTCTTAGAAACAAGGTGCCATCACGACACCCTACAGAGGAAAATTTGGGCCGTGACAAGTTGGTATCAGAGCTTTATGTTCATAAGTGTTATAAGTCACAAGCAAGTTTAGTAGAGTCTCGCTGATCGGTACAGACACATATGTACTTATCTTCCGGAGGCTATGGAACTGATAGGAAAAGGGTTACTTATTTGATTCCTTATCGTGTGAATTTGTTGTCTTCGAAAATCTAAATCTCTATATTCTATTCTCTCATATATGGTAAGGACACACAAAACTAGATTTGATGACTAGACACCCGTGCCCCCTGCTAGAGCCACGAGAGGCCAGAGCCGAGGAAGAGGCCGAGGAAGGCCACGTGGTGCAGCCAGAGCACCTGCACGAGCTGCTACAGAGGAGCTACCAGTAGCTTAATTAGAAAATAGGCACTTAAGACGCCTGTTACTACCTCTGCACTCCAGGAGACCCTCGCCCAGTTATTGAGCATGTTTGGCACTGTGGCTCAGGCAGGGTTGATTCCACTTGCTCCTTCCATATCTCAGATCGGGGGAGGAGCACAAACTCTCGCAGCCCGTACCCTAGAGCAGCGAGTCCAGGTTTAACTAGTCCCATAGGTCATACCAGTACATTTTGTTGTCCTAGTTCAGCCCGAGGTTAGGGCACTAGCTTCTGAGGTGGAGCCGCTCACGTTCGAGATGTACAAGAGGTACCGCCCTCCTACTTTCTGTGGTTTGTATTTAGAGGATGCCCATGGTTTTCTTTAGGAGTGCCACCGTATTGTTTGTACTATGGGTATTATGGAATCGAGCGGGGTTGCTTTCAATAAGTTCCAACTTAAGAGAGCGGCTTATCAGTTGTGGCGAGCGTATGAGTTGGGTAGCCCAACCGAGGCATATTCACTCACCTGGTCTCAGTTCTTAGAGATGTTCATGAGGGAGTTGGTTCCCCATAGTATTAGGGATGCATGGTGCTTAGACTTTGTCCAAGCATGCACCAGCCTTGGTTGTTACAGTTAGAGAGAGAGTTTTTCAATTTATTGAGGGACTTAACCATAGTATCAAATTATGCATGGCCCGAGAGTTGGAGATGGACATCCCATACCAGCAAGTAGTGGAGATCACTCGGAGATCTAGGGATATGTGGGCCTGGGAGAGAGAGGAGAGGGAGGCCAAGAGGCCTCAAGATTCTGGCACATATAGTGGTGCATATGCCCTAGTTGCAGCCCGTCATGGTATGGGATATGTGAGCCACCATGTTCATTTTGCACTTCCAGCTTCCAGCGGTATTCCGCCCACTCCCATGACTCAAGTTTCCCATTATGCACCACCATTTCCTAGTGCACCTCTTACACGGGGTGCTTTCAGCAATCCGTCTAGTCGAACAAGCCCGAGCTAAATTCAGTAGTCACGTCCTTCGAGGGATTAATTTGAGTATGGTGACACTCGTCATGTAGTGAGAGACTGCCCCGGAATCAGGAGGGGTGCACCTCAACAGACTACTTAGGCCCCACGTATTCCTCAAGGTCCTCAGACTTCTCAGGCCGTTGTAAGCGCGCCAGTTGCCACTTCACCTTCACAGCCAGCCAAGGATGGAAGTCAGGCAGGTAGACGTCGCCTTAGAGGGGAGGCTAGGCCAGTTGTTGTTTTTTCCTACTAGGACGGAGGCGGTTGCATTCGACTCAATTATCACAAGTATTGTTCATGTTTGTCATAGAGATGCATTAGTCTTATTTGATCTAGGCTCAATTTACTCCTATGTATCATCTTACTTTGCTAAATATCTAGGTATATCTTGTGATTCTTTGAGTTCTCCTGTCTTTGTGTCCATGCATGTAGGAGATTCCATTGTTGTTGACTGTGTGTATCGATTATGTTTAGTTGTTCTTTGTGGTTTTGAGACCAGAGCCGACCTATTGTTGCTCAGTATGATAGATTATAATGTTATTTTGGGCATGGGCTGGTTGTCTCCCTATCATGCTATTCTTGATTGTAACGCCAAGATGGTGATGTTGGCTACGCTAGGTTTGCCGCGGTTGGAGTGCAAAGGTACTTTAGATTATGTTCCTAGCAGGGTGGTGTATTTCCTTAAGACACAATGGATGGTTGCAAAGGTATGTGATGCATATCTAGAATGTGTGAGAGATGAAAGTGTTGATACTCCTACCGTCGAGTCAGCTACCATAGTAAGGGATTATCCGGATGTATTTCCGGCAAATCTTTCGGGCATGCCACCAAACAGGAATATCGATTTCAGTATTGATTTATTACCGGGAATGTCACACCCCCTTTTTTCGTCGCACGGGTTAGGTTTGAAGAGATCGAGTTTAAGACATTATGGACAACTCCTTAAAGGAAAAGGAAGAGTCTCCACTTAACGATTTTATGGTGCGTTAGGGAACCTAGAGCTGATAACTCACAGACTAGTCTGCATTACCAGAGAACGGGTAAGGGCTTGAAATTATCCCAAGGGAATGGTGTTAGGCACCCCTCAAGATCCACAACTGTGGGTCCCATCCAAGAAGATTTGTGAATTTGGACGATAAACACGTAGCAAGTAAAGTTAAGATAAGGGGGGATTTCAAACAGGTATAAGTCTTTATCAAAAGATTTTTGAAAACGTTATAGGGAAAACATTTGAAAGAAACTATCCTATGTTTAAAGTAATACGGATCACATCAATGCAATACCCGGTATGTCACTTCCTCAAAGAGGCGGCTAAACGTGGTATTAGGGCACCGATCATTATATCCGTATTTTACCCTTCCCACCCCGTAAAGGTTATTTTAAAGCGTATGTGTTGGTCACAAATGCTTATTGCGTGCTATTACTCGTCCCATCCTATACGTCCTGGAGGGTAGTTAGGACTACTATTCCTACAAGGCAGGGACTAGGCTAAACCCTTAGGTGAAAAGGATAAAATACTAAGAGACATACAAAACAAGTAGGACATCACATATAAGGGAGCATACAAAGACAAGTAAATTCTCACAAACCCCTCCACAAACAGACATGTAAGTAGAACGTCTCAAGCACAATTAAAGTCTCAAGATGGGAGTTAAAAAATAGGAATTTTTAGTAAAAACAGTAGGTTGAGTTGCAAAAATCTTGATGGAGGCAGAAAATTTATCCAAGATTGAGGGATTCAAAAATATTAACTTTCAGGAGTACACAGCAATTTAGAGAGCCTTCAGACAAACCAGCAAGTCGAGCAGGAATGATTTTATTTGAATATTAATAATCTAAAAGTGAGTGTAAGGATCCAGTAGTTCGTAAGACTTCATTAAATGGTTTAGAAAAATAGTTTAGCAAGTATTCAAAAATAGGACAACCTTATATAATGAAGTAACTCTGAAAGCTTGACAGTTTGAAAACATAACAGAACAGGAGTTCAGAAATCAACAATGGGAAGTAAAAATGCACAACTTCAAAATTATTTCAAAAATAGCGTAGGAGTTTTAGTAAAAGTAGAGTGGATTTCAGGAAGGCAGAATCAGCAAAATTTGGGGAAATTTAGAAGAGGCAGATTAATCCCAGCATAGTTGATTTTAATAACGTACTAGGCCTAAAGTTTTCCTAGGCGTCGCGTACATTGCCTAAAAGGTGAACATGCATATTTTAACTCTGATTTTAAAGGACATAAGTGATGATACATTTGCAGAAGCATTTTTTTACCATATTTTAGTGAGATTATTAGATGAGATACAGGTTAGCTAGGCGTACAAGTTTTGACAAATAAAAAGTCCTAAGGGCAGGATATCTAATGCACAAAGTATCATCCTAAAATATGGTTTCTATATGGTAGGGTTACAAAAATGCATGAGCAATACATTTGGCAGTTTGTTTACGCGTTTGTAGTCATAACTGAGAACATGGCGTCAGATGGCATGAATATAATAGACGTATCGAAATAAAGAACCTAAACATGATTTCTAATGCATGGTATGCATGTCCTAAGCATGATACTATTGCACACATAGAGAAATAAAGCCTATAGTCATGGTTTATACCCATACTACACTAAACATGCATAGTTCCCCCCATATTCACTATCCATCCCCAATCGTTTGTTTACAAATTATTACAGACCATATCAAATGAATTGAGGTAATTATAAAAAGGAAAACAAGAAGTTATTCTATAGGGAGCCTTCAAACAGGCCCAATCTTTCAGCCTCACCCCTTTCAAGTTTCATAGCCTTACATAGCCTGGGTGCGACAAAGCTCCCAAAGGCCTTTGTGAGGACCCTGGCCAATACTAGCACCCAACAATTGCCAACAATTGGGACAAGTGCAGTGTAGAATTACCTGCCTCAGTGTGTCAAAGTTCAGAGGGAACTCAAGGTCCCTAAGCAATGGTCACACTGAGGGAGTGGAACCTAAAGGTCTAAGAATAGCGTGAAGTGCTTTATAGTTTTAAAGAGTTGAGTTTGAAAGGGAGTTTTTGAAATATCATAGCTTCAGGGATAACAAAAGGACTTTTATTAAAACCAGTTTGAGAAGGAAGCAACAGAATGGTCATAACTCAGTAGGTATGCAGAGTTCCAGAAAAACAATCACAAATAGGGAAAAGGGGTTTAGGGGACAAGTAGTCATATGATAAACATAGATTCAACAAGCTTGTTTAAACCTAGTTGCATAATTCAAGAGGCTCAAGGGATATAATAGTGTGTGGGATCACAAACATGTAATAAGCAGCATACCCACAAGGTTCACAGTAACACATAGATCCAGGAGCATAGTGACAAGATCAAAAAGATGCTTAAGGAATCCAAGGGGGATTAGGAAGTAATAACATGTAGAATTTTATACTAAGCATGCCATTAAGACAAACATGGGTGAATTACCAGAACTAGGAAAACAACATGCAAGTACTAAACAAAGCAAGGTTAAGTTACTGATTCAAAAGACCAGGCTGACTCTAAAGAAGTAATACCTAACATAAGTAGATGGACAAAATAAGCATCTCAACTACAGATCACACAGCAAAGTCATAGATAGAAATGTACTAGGAACAGACTAAACTGAAGTAGTGAAAGGAGCACATTGGTTTGGGACTTCAAATATAAATGGAAAACATACTAGCAAATACAGAGTAAGAGGTAAGCAAGTAGAATAGCTAGTCTTGGCTTCCAGCCGACTAGTAGCAATAAGCAGTCAAGAGAAGAACAATAAGATGTGTGTGTGAGCAAGAGAGAGTAGAACAAAGTCTGTCCTTTGAAGCAAGAAGAGAAGAGAGTATATATAGCAGTTGAGCTAGGCAGAATAAGGTAAACAATCGATCATGTATCAATTAAGGAAATTCATAGAATCAATCATATACAGAATCAACAAAGTTTTCCCTAATTAAGGGTAATCAGTTAACGGTAAGGAGTAGGGCAGAGATTAAAGGAAAGAAAATCAAAATAAACTTCGGTATGGAATAGGTAATTAGGGGTAAATAAATAAGAGTTTAATTAAGGAAATAATTAATAGGAATCAACAAGTATCATAGTTAATCCAAAATAAGGCAAGAAATAATTAAGGGTTGTAAAAATAGGAAAATAATCGAGAAATCAGCACATAGGTATCAGTGTGGCAAATTTGTGAATCAAGGTCTCGTCATAATATTAATTTAAGGAAAATAATATAGCTTTTCCATGTATAACAGGTAAGACAGGTATAAACACATAGAGTCAGTCACGAGTTGAATCAATAACCCTAATAGGAGCACATTAGGGCAAAATCACAAAAGGTTCAAATTAAACGAAGAAGAAGTCATGCAAATTAAGGCACAAAACAAAATCATATAGCAAATGACACAGACAGACTCAGAATCAGACAAAATGAAGGGGGCTTTAGCATAAACTGGTGAGGTTAAGGGAGAACTTAATAAAATCGTTTAAACACAATAAGAATCGTAGAATAACACTTAAAATCATAGAAAATCGTTTTGAATAGAAGTTTTAGAAACCATAAATAAACTCGTTTAAAAACGGAAACCTTTTGAGAAAGAGTGCAGTAATACTTGTAATAAAACTAGATCTAGTATAGATCTTACGAAAATCATGAAGTTGGAAAAGCTAGGGTTTCAGATATGTCGGAGAGAGTTATAAAAACTTGCTGTGAAACTTAGGGATGGTGGTGATTATAGCACCATCGAGTCAAACCTCGCTGGAGAAGGCCGGAAACACCCAGGCAGGAGCTCCAGTGGCCGTCTGGCATGGTGAAGACCCATGGAGGTCTCAGAGACGAAGTAACCGGAGAGATGTGGCTTCGTGGTGGCCGGTGGTCGAAGGAGGTGAGCCTGGAAGTGGCTGGAGATGACGGCCATCGGATAAGACGAAGAGCCAGAAGCTTCTAGAGAGAATAGAGAGATAGAGAGAGACCAGATAGAGAGATGAGAGGTCTCGAAGAGTGAGGGGTCGTCTGGGGGGTCGTTTGGGTTAATTAAGGAAAGAAGACATCTGGGTCGTTGATCTCATTTGATCAACGGCTCAGATCAACTGGGGGTTGGGCCGGGTAAGGAAAAAGTTTGGGCTGGGTATTTTAATTGTCTGATGGGTTGGGGTTAATTGGGTTCAAAATGTCGCTAAATTTTAAATGACATAGGCTAAATGTTAAATACCCAATAGAAAATAGGTAATTAATTAATTAAAAATATCTAATATTCATAAAAAATGAAAATAAATTTAAATAGGTACAATTACAATAATTAATCAATATTAAAAATGTAAGAAACATAAATTTGAATTTAAAAAGGTATAAACTGTCTAATTAGGCCATAGTTGCAAAACGATCGTAATTGCAATTAAATAAGACCCAATTGGCTAATTTATGAAATAATTGGATCTTAATAGATAAAAAGATTATTATAAATGAAATATTAAGCTGGAAAATATTTTGAGATTATTTAGAGCACAATTTATGAATTATTAAAACATGAAATATTAAATAAATGGGGAAATAATTTAGGTAAAAATTAGGAAAAATACTCATTGTTGCAAAGAGTGATTTTGAAAGCTTATATACAAGTTTGAAAATAATTTGAGGAAAAATTGGGTATCAACAGGACACTCAGCCCATTTCTATTCCACCATATTATATGGCCCTAACAGAGTTGAAAGAGTTAAAGGAGCAGTTGTAGGAGTTGCTTGATAAGGGTTTCATTTGGCCCAGTGTATCACCTTGGGGTGCTCCACTCTTGTGTACAGAAGAATGATGGTTTGATGTGCATGTGTATTGATTATCGGCAGTTGAACAAGGTGACGGTGAAGAACAGGTATCCATTGCTACGCACTGATGACCTATTTGATCAACTACGGGGTGCTAGAGTGTTTCAAAGATTTATTTGCGTTCAAGCTATCATTAGTTGAAGATTCGGGAGCCGGAGTTTTTGAAGATTGCCTTCAGGACTCGCTATGGTCATTATGAGTTCATTGTGATATCATTTGGGTTGATCGATGCCCCAGCAACATTTACGCACTTGATGAATAGTTTATTCCAGCCCTATCTTGACTCATTTGTCATTCTCCTTATTGACGACATCTTGGTGTACTCCCTGAGCCAAGAGGATCATAAGAAGCACTTGAGGACCGTGCTTCAAAACTTGAGAGAAAAGTTGTATGCAAAATTTTCAAAGTGTGAATTCAGGCTTGATTCGGTGGCATTTTTGGGTCATTAAGTGTCGAGTGAGGGGATCAAGGTAGATACGAAGAATATTGAAGTATGCGTAAGGCGGTCTCTGCCTTCTTAACACGCGGCACACCAACTTGAAATATGATTTTAAAATCACTCTCTACCTTCACAAAACTTCTTGCGCCCTCCTCGTAGTTTTGACTTGCTCTTATGCTTCGATCAACACACACATGGCTAAGCGCTATTGAGTGGAGCTTTCTCAATCCAAGCTAACGTGCACAGTTGGCCCAGACCGACTTCAGCTACTGAGATCCGAATTTTCCTTGGTTTGGCAGGGTATTATCAAAGATTCGTAGAGGGTTTCTCATCTATTGTCGTACCTATGACCAGATTGACTCACTAGGGTGCTCCGTTCAGGTGGACTGAGGAGTGTTAGGAGAGATTGAAAAACCTCAGGACCACTTTGACTACAGCTCTAGTGTTGGTGTTGCCAACAGGTTCAGGGTCTTATAATGTATATTGTGATGTGTCACATATTTGTCTTAGTGCAGTGTTGTTGAAAGATGGTAGGTTGATTACTTACGCGTCAAGACAGTTGAACATGCATGAGAAGAACTATCCTACCCATGACCTTGATTTAGCAGCTATTGTTCATGACTTGAAGATTTGGTGGCACTATTTGTAGGGTGTCCCTTGTGAGGTCTATACCGACCACTAGAGTCTACAACATTTGTTCAAACAGAAGGATCTTAACTTGCGTTAGCGGAGATGGTTAGAGTTTCTCCTGGACTACAATATCACAATTCTATATCACCCCGGGAAGGCTAGTGTGGTGGACGATGCCTTGAGCCTAAAGGCGGAGAGATTGGTCAGTTTAGCATATCTACTGGCAGCAGAGAGACCATTAGCATTAGAGGTTCAATCCTTGGCCAACTAGTTTCTTAAATTGCATGTTTCAGAACCGAGTCGAGTTTTGGCTTGTGTGGTTTCTTGGTCTTCTCTATATGAACGTATTACAGAGTGTTAGTATGGAAACCCCCATCTAAGCAGTTTACATCATGGTTCTGGAGGACCGTACAACATGAGTTAGGCACGCGGGTTGAGTTGAGTACAAAATTCAACCCTCAGACGGATGGACAGTCCGAGTGCACTATCTAAATATTGAAGGATATGATTAATGCATGTGTGATGGAATTTGGGGATTCTTGGGATCAATTATTGCCACTTCCAGAGTTTGCCAACAACAACAACTACCAAGCCAAAGTGGAATCCGCACCTGCGATGGTATTTCCGCAGGTGCGGCGTCACAGAATCGTTCAATGGCTCGTAGAAACGGATTTATTGGTCAGAAAATGGGAAATATCGAGGGTTTGATTAATAATCCATTTTTGCACCTAGAGAGCTCGGTGTGAGGCGATGTTTCGGAAGAGTTTCAAGGAAAATATTGGGGTAAGGATTACTAACTCAATTTTTGTTAAATTACACTAATATATTGTTGTTTTCATCATTAAATTAGTGTTTTGGAGTTTGAAATTTGGGAAAAAATTGTGAAACTTCTTAGGCTAAAATTTAGGGATTTGAAAAGCGATTTGAGGTCGGATTTGAGTAATTCTTGTATATTTGACTCGTTATCAGATGCGTGTCCGGATTTTGTAATTTTGCCCTGATTCTGAGGTACGAGTCTTGATTGACTTTTTGAGTTGACTTTTTATTCCTTTGAAAAGATCGTAATTTTATTGTTCGAAATAGTTTCCTATAGTTCATATTTATAGTATGAAGTTGTTTTCGCTAGATTCGAGCCGTTCGGAGTTGGATAATCGAGGGAAAGACCAACTAATGGATTGAGTTAGCATGATTTGAGGTAAGTGGCTTGTGTAACTATGTCTGGGGTAATTACCCCTTAGGCTTTGGTGTTGTTTGTGATCACTGTGATATGTGAAAGCCGTGTACTCAAGGTGACGAGTGTGTGCACAAGCTAAACATGTAAAATACTAATTTTAGCTATGTAGATTCCTTTCATGCCTAAATTGAGTTGCCTTAACATGTTATAGTCATCATTCTAGTATATTTTCACATGTACTACTTGCCCTACCTCTTACTTGCTAATTGCTCTACATGTTTAGTTGAAGTTCTTGTTTCCTTTATTCCGTATTCATTATTTAACCGTTGAACTCTTTACTTGAAGTTGTTATGCATGGAATATCTTGTTGAAATTGGTATTGACTTATAAATAACGTGATTTGCAATGAGGCAATGTGTTAGGTTGTGAAATACTATTCTTGTTGAGTTATTCTCTACCGATTATTGTTGTTGGAACTCTTGTGTACATTTTGGTTGAGCCATGATGTCACGATCCCAATTTCCCTCCGTAGGATGTCAAGATGGCACTTAGTCGTTAAGACTAGGTAAGCCTAACACTTACTGAATAAATGGAAAAATTCAACCAACAACTATAATATGTGAAACATAAATTTCTATACAAAAGCCAACAATCCCGAAATTCGTAGTACAAGTCATAAGCTCTACTCAGTTTGCTAGATGATCTCTAAGTACAACCGTTCCGGAATAGAAACAAATTGTAAACAAATAACTTCTGAAGGTGACTTCGAGGTCTTCGAATGCGACGACAAGTATACCTTGAAGTCTCCATATTAATATTTGATCCGCTATCTAACCATCCACAGACTCTGAAGTACATGGATCTGCACAAAAATCTGCAGAAGTGTAGTATTACACCACGGTTAATACACAGTAAGTATCAAGACTAACCTCGGTAGAGTAGTGACGAGGTACAAGTTAAGACACTCACTAGACAAAGTAACATGTGTAGTATAGAAGTATAAAGCTAATAATGGAAAGCATAATAACAACAAAATCAACATGTGATATAAATATTAAAGCAATAATAACATCGAGAAGTTTCATTGAAACCAAATAAGGAACACAGAGGACAATCAATTAATCAAGTCGTGCTAACACAAGATTCACAATGACCCCATCATACCTCATCTCAAAGTCACAAGTCACAAGTCACGGGTCTCAACCCACCATCATGTACTCACGGCACCTCGTTCCCACATATCGAATCACAACATCATGAATATCTCAATCTGCTTGGCAGAATCACATGCTCACATTTACAATCCCCCCCCCGGCATGGTCGCCGACTCACAATCGCAATCTGCCCGGCATGGTCGCAGGCTCAATATCAACATGGAAACAGATAATACAAGAACATAATAACATAATCAATAAATGTCAAGTTTCATACTTCTGAGCTAGTATAAGTGGCATGCTATGGTGTATGCTTGTCCGAATGTACTACTGCATCCCAAGTCAACAAGTATTATCAAATACATCGAGTAGATCATCG
Source organism: Nicotiana undulata (assembly GCA_005239495.1). Classification (NCBI taxonomy): domain Eukaryota; kingdom Viridiplantae; phylum Streptophyta; class Magnoliopsida; order Solanales; family Solanaceae; genus Nicotiana; species Nicotiana undulata. The sequence goes on from ML280571.1 coordinate 118,013, forward strand.
AAACAACAAAGCAAGTCGCTTAACGTGTATGACAAACACAATGAACAACACACCATCACACGAAAATCACCAACAAAATATCTCCAAACCATCACACTTCATCCCTGACTGCCACCCATATCTGTCCTATATCCACTCGTATCACTCCGTGTAATATCCACCCTTACCACTCCACCCTAACAATAATATTTGCCACCCTTATCTCTCCGATAGCCATCCATGTCACTCCGTATAATAGCCACCCTTATCCCTCCACCTGGACAATAACACAATAGCCGCCTTTATCGCTCCGTGCATTCAACAACACTGAAATGCCACCCTTCTGCTGCACATAAAAACAATGGTGAAATGACACCCTTATACTCCGCATATGTAGTAAAACCTTAGTATGCTCGTGAATTGTGACTCCGAATTCTGGGTAGTAACAATATATCATCAAAGTTATTATTTATATATTTTCGTGTTCATTTCGACTTATTATAGCTTGTTTACTGTTAATCACTTAAATGTAAGAGAATTGGCTAATAAATCTCTAATGTTGGCTTGCGTAGCAAGTGTAATGTTAGGTGTCATCACGATCTCGACGGTGGGGATTCCGGGTTGTTACAGGTTGAGAAGGGATGTCTATCCTATTTGGCTTTTGTGAGGGATGTTAGCGAAAAGACTCTTGCCATTGATTCTGTTCCAGTGGTGCGTGATTTTTCGGATGTGTTTACTGCAGACCTGTCGGGCATGCCGCCTGACTTGGTGTTGGGCACTCAGCCCATTTCTATTCCAGTGTATCAGTGAAATGTCTCCCTTATACTCCACAATATAACAATTAAAACCACACAACAATTCACAAATGCTAACATCACAACAACACAACGTATGAACTCATAACACAAATGCCCATAGGCCATAACATTTCCAAAGATCCAACAATATCAATATTTTAACAAGAAATAGCCCACGTATCAAACACAATGGGTACAAAAATCTCAATAAGAATAACAGGAATGGGAAAGAATCCTAAGAGTCTAAACCTGTCATTTTCCACATATAATCCCGAGTACGTACTCGTTACCTCGCGTACATGGCTTTCACATGACACAAATAGAACAACGACTCGAATCCTAAGGGATAGTTCCCCCACACAAGTTAGGCACGATACTAACCTCAAAGAAGTTAAACCAGTACTCTAATAACTTAGTATCATAAATAAAAACCATAGGAAACAATTCCGGATACTAATGTTTTGCTCTTTAATGAAAACTAAATTCAACCTTGGGCACCCACTTCGGAACTTGACAAAATTTAAAAAATCTGAACATCCATTCAATTCTGAGTCTAACCATACCAATTCCGTTCACTTCCAAATTCAAATCGGTGTTCAAAACCCAATTTATTATCTTTAGAAAAGTTTTTGATGAAACCCAAAATTCTCCAATAAAATTACAAAAATCAATGGAATCACGTTAAAATACAAAAATTAAGATTAGATACTGACCCCCATGAAAATACGAGAAGACTGCCATGAAAATCTCCTTAATCGGAGCTCTAGAACTCACGATATGCTCAAAATACCAAAAAAATGCAGTCTGATTTTTTATACACATGTATTTCCATTTTTTCTCCCAAAAGGTCGCACAAGCGCATTTCCAGTCGTCATTACCGCTTTGGCAGAAAACTTTTAGCACCCGCAGAGTCGCAGATGCGGACCCAATGTGTAACGACCAGACCGGTCATTTTTCTTTTTAGATCCCTGCTCCCCTAATTAAAACTCTCTGAATGTTCTTTTACTGTTTTATGAATTTTGGTGATAGTTAGTTCGGGTTTGGAAGGGTTCGGGTTGAAATTAGAACACTTAGTTCCTTAATATTGGCTTAAAATGGTTAAGTTTTACTTGAGTCAACATTTTGAGTAAACGACCTTAGAATCGGGATTTGAAGGTCATAATAGGTTGTATTATGATTTTGGACTTGAGAGTATGTTCGGATCGGGTTTCGGATGACCCGGGAGCATTTCGGCACTTAATATTGGAAGTGGATGCGTTGAAGGTTTTCAAGTTCTTAAAGTTTGGTTTGGAGTAGGTTTTGGTGTTATCGAGGCATTTTTAGTATTTTGAGACTAGGAACAGTTCCACATGGTGATTTAAGACTTTCACGCGAAATTTGGCGTCATTCTGAGTAGTCTAAGTTGATTCGGCGCATTCAGAGTAAAGTTGAAAAGGTTAAAGTTCATAATTTGATCCAATTTGGTTTTAGGATGTGTTTCTTAGTTTTGTTGTTGTTTTACATGTTCCAAGAGTTTGAGCAGGTCCGTATTATGTTTATAAACTTGTTGGTGCAGTTGGACGGGGTCCCGTGTGGCTCGGGTGAGTTTCGGACCACCCGGAGTCGAATTCAAAAAATGTGCTATCTGTTGTTCTGTTTTCCTTCTTCATAAACAACGGAGAATGCCTCGCGTTCGCAATGAAGGAATTTAAGTTGGGGATATTTTTGTGCTATACGTTCAATATGGAGCTCGCGATCGCGAAACTCTGGGTTAGTGGCCTTCGCATTCACGTGAAGGAATCCGCGTTCGCAAATGGTAAGGCGAGGTAGCTAGGGTGGCATACTATTGGACTTCGTGTTCGAAAAGAGGCCCTCACGTTCGCGTAGGGCAGTTCAGGTCAGGCGAGTCTTCGCGTTCGCGAGGCCCTACTCGCATTCGCGATGGTCAAAGTTTCTAGGCCTAGGTTATTTACCTTCGCGATCGCGATGTCTCTTCCGCGATCGCGAAAAAGGAATGCCTGGGCAGAGACTTGTTTTAAAAACGGGACTTAGGCCATTTTCTCTCATTTTTCATTTCCTTTGCCGATTTTGGTGCTTCTTGGAGAGGGGTTTTCTCATAGCTATTGACGGTAAGTAATTCCTACCTAATGTATGTTTGATACATAGATTATGGGTAGATTTTAACAAGTAAAATGTGGAAATTTTAGGAGATTGTTGAAAAATCTAGGTTTTGATAAAAATGGGATTAAACCATGAAAATGATTATGGAATTTGTTAGAAATTATATATTTGAGTTCGTGAGGTTATGGGTAACACTTATCTTCGAACATTTCCGGAATCGGGGCACGTGGGCCCGAGGGTGAATTTTGGGAATCTTCCAATTTGGGTTGGGTAATTACTCTAGGGACTAAATTATGAACTTTTGAGCTTATATTGATTAATTTATTTAATATTTGGCTAGTTTCGGATTGTTCAGCACCGACTTGAGGCTTTAGAGTGGATTTATGGGCCAAAAAGTGAGCTTTGGGACGAGGTAAGTCTCTTGCTTAACCTTGTAAGAGAAAATTTATACTGTAGGTGTTTTACACTACTATTTTCTTTTAATTGTGGGGAAAACGTACGCATGAGGTGACGAGAGTTTGTACGTAGCTAAATATCATGCTTAAATCTGGGTAGTTTTAGGACCCAAATCATGAATACTTGTATCGTTTGCACTCTACTTATTAATTTAAGTACCTTATTATATTGAAGCTTGATAAAGGATTCGTAAAGACCGAATTTGTAACGACTCAGCCGATCGTTTTGAGAGTTAGAGCCTCGATACATTATTAATTGCTTTCCCCGTATCTAATTCTGCTATTTTGTGTTGTCGGGAGGGTTCGTGTTTGTTTTTTAAGTGAATTGAGACACTTAGTCTCTTAATTGGGAGTTGAAGTTGGAAAAGTCGACCTGATGTTGTCTTGTGTATAACGACCCGGAAATCGAATTTTGATGGTTCTGTTAGCTTATTTGGACATAGGAGCGCGTCTGGAATAAGATTTGGAGGTCCGTAGTATATCTAGGCTTGAATTGGAGAAAGTTGGAATTTTGGTGATTTTGGTCCACAGTGGAAATTTTGATATCGGACCCGGAATGGAATCTCGGAAATGAGAGTAGGTTTGTAGTGTCATTTTTGAGTTGTATATAAAATTTGAGGTCATTCATACGAGATTTGATATGTTTCGACCTCGTTAGTAGAATTTAGAAATTTCAAAGTTCATTAGGCTTGAATCCATGAATAATTCATGTTTTTGATGTTGTTCATTGTGGTTTGAAGGCTCGACTAAGTTCGTATGGTGTTTTAGGATTGGTTGGTATGTTTGGTTAAGGTACCGGTGGCCTCGAGTGAGTTTCGAGTGCTTAACGGGTTGAATTGGACTTAGGTAAAATTGTTGATGTTGTTGTATCTGGTGTCACCGTACATGCACACTTTGGGCTGCTGGTGTGGAGCCGCAGAAATGGCTATGGAACCGCATAAGCAAAAATGGGAAGGAAGTCTAGGATCAGGTGTGAGGGGACATCCTCATATGCGATGCCCACGGGTGCGATATAAGGAACCGCACGAGCGTTCTGGGAACTGCAAAAGTGGACAATGGTTCGCATTTACACACGCATAGGTGCAACCTCTTGATTGCAGATACGGACGAGGTGCTTAAGTGAAAAGCCGCACCTGCGATGGAAATTCCGCATGTGCGGGACCGCAGATGCGGTCCTTGGCTCATAGGTGTGATAATCGTTGGGCAGAAAAGGGCAGATTCAAGGGTTGAAATTTCATATCACATTATTCGATTGAAAGCTAGGACGAAGAGTGTTTTTCATAGTAAATCATTGGGTAACGATTCCTAATCCTATTTTGATCATATTTCATTAATCAATAGTTGTCTTATTAATTAAATTAGGGAATTTGAGTGAGGAAGTTGGGAAATTGGGGGAAAAGTTCCCCAACCAAAAATCTGAGATTTGAGAGGTAATTAGGCGTCAGATTTGGATGATTTTTGTACAAGTGAACTCGTGAGTGAATGGGTATTCTTATTTGGTAACTTTTACTCGATTCCGAGATGTGGGCCTGGGGAGGCTTTTGAGCGATTTTGTCCAATTCCTTAGTTTAGCTTTGATTTGATTTGTTAGATTAGCTCTTGTAGTTGTATTTCTGCTATGTAATTGGTTTTTATTGGATTTGGGCCACTCGGAGTTGGATACTCTTGGCAAGAGCGTCATTTCAGATTGATTTGAGCTTTGTTTGAGGTATGTGGCTTGCCTAACCTTGTGTGGGAGAAACCTCCATGTAGGATTGGTATTGTTGTTGTTATTTGAGCGTCGTGTACGTGAGGTGACGAGTACGTACACGGGCTGTTTGTTGAAAATCCTTATTTTTATTAGAAAAGCAATTCTACATTTCCTCTTAATTAAATGTATTAGCTTGTGTAGCATTATGTTAGACTAAGAAAGCATGCCTATTTGCCTTAATTGTTAACTCGAACTACGTGCAACATGCTTTGTTATTTTACATGCTTTTCCTTAGTTTACGCTTAGGATAAACTGTGGGACTCTGTGTTATGATTTTCTGAATCTTGTCATTTTGCTGCATACTTACTTTGGGACTACGGAGCAGTATTCTGGGAGATCCCCATGTACTGCATATTTACTTTGGGAATACGGAACGGTATTCCGGGAGATTCCCCATGTCTTGCATATTTAGTTTGGGACTACGGAACGGTATTCCGCGAGATCCCCCCGCACATTTACGTTTGGGACTACGTGACAGTATCCCGGAAGATCCCCTATTGAGTTGTTATGCTCTGAGCTGTGTTTTTCCTTATTCGTTATATATACATTTCAAACTTTATCATTGTGATATCTCCGTTGTTTTTACTTCATCATATATATACACATTCCAATAGGTCCATGACCTGACTTCGTCACTACTCGATCGAGGTTAGGCTTGGCACTTATTGGGTACCATTGTGGTGTACTCACACCCTTCATGCATATGTTTTCATGTGCAGATCCAGGTACCTCTCGTCCGCCTCATTATTAGTGTCGTCGTAGCATCCCAACGGATACTTCAAGGTATATCTGCATGCGCCCGTAGATCCTCGGAGTCCCCCTCTAAATTTACTCAATTTTGCCTCCTTTATTTATGTATGACTCTTTGTATAGCAGATAGTTAGATAGTTATTCTTAGAGCTTGTGACTCGTGATTCCGGGTTTTGGGAAGTATTGTGTATAATCGCGTATTAGGTTTACTTGTATATGCCGAGCGGCAGTTTACCCTTATGTAGTGATTATTGAAGCTTAGTCGTTGCATTATTTTCTTTATTTCTGTTATATCAATGTTAATAGGCTTACCTAGTTGTAGCGACTAGCTGTCATCAAGACATCATTTGGAGAGGGAAAAATGGGTCGTGACAAGTTGGTATCACAGGTCTAGGTTCATAGGTATCGTGAGTCACAAGCCAGTTTATTAGAGTCTCGTGGATCGATGCGAAGACGTCTGTACTTATCTTCGGGAGGCTATGGACTCGTTAAGAACAATCATACTTCTTTGATTTCCTTGTCGTGCGAGTTATTGACATCCAAATTTCTACAATTTTCTATTCTATTCTTTCTCACAGATGGTGAGGACCCGTACCGGGAGATCCGACGATTAGGCACCCGAGCCCCCTGCCAGACCCTCCAGAGCCGCTAGAGGTCGGGGTCAGGGTAGAGGATGACCACGCGATGCATCTAGAGCACCTGCGTAAGCTACGATAGAGGAGTCCCCAGCAACTCCAACCGGAGGGCCGGCACCGGAGGTTCCTGTTGTTTCTCCAGCCCTCCAGGAGACCTTAGCTTAGTTCATGAGCATGTTCAAAATTTTTGCTCAGGCTAGACTGATTCCGATAGCTCCCACCATATCTCATATCGTAGGAGGGGAACAAACTCCCACAGCCCCTACTCCTGAGTAGAGGGTCCAGGTTGATCAGGCCCTAGAGTTTATTCCTATGCCCCTAGTGACTCGGCTCAGCATGAGACCAGGGTAGCTGCTTCGGAGACAGAGCATCTTAGACTTGAGGGGTACAAGAAGTACCACCCACCCACTTTTAGCGGATTAGCTTTAGAAGATGCTCAGAGTTTTCCTGACGAGTGTCGCTATAGGCATAGCAAAGACGTGTGGGGTTTCTTTCCCGCTTTCCAAGTAAAGGGAGCAGCATATCAGTGGTGGCATGTCGATGATATGAGTAGTCTGGACGAGGCACCCTCACTCACTTGGACTCAGTTCTCATATATGTTTTTGCGTGAGCATGTCCCTTAGAGCCTCAGGGATGCTTGGCACGCAGAGTTTGAGCAGTTGCGCCAGGGTTCTATGATTGTGTCGGAGTATGCAGTCTCTTACAGTCAGTTAGCCCAGCATGCACTTGCTTTGGTTGCTACAGTTAGGGCGAGGGTTCGCCACTTCATTGAGGGACTCCACCCCAGTATTCGGACCAGTATGGCCAGGGATTTGGAGATGGACATCTCTTATCAGCAGGTCATGAGTATTGCCGGGAGAGTGGATGGCATGCTTGCCCAGGACAGAGTGGAGAGAGAGGCCAAGTGGTCTCGAGAGAGTGGTCATTATTCAGGAGCTCGTGCGCCATCAATACGCCATGGTAGGGGTTTTGTGAGTCGCCCCATTCATTCAACTCTTCCAGCAGCCAGCGGTGTTCCAGCTCCTCCTAGGCAGAAGGAGCCTTATTATGAACAATCAGTGTACAATGTGCTTCTTGCTCGGGGTGTTATTAGCGTCCAATCCACCAGGCCAGGTCTGAGCCATTCTCAGCCACCGCATCCTTTGAGGAGTAGTTTTTAGTTTGGTGATACTCGTCATATGGTTAAAGATTGCCCCAGACTCAGGAGGGGTGCACCTCCACAGACTTTTGAGCCACCACGTGCTCCACCGGGTCCTCCATCCATTCTTCCAGCCCCAACTGCCGCACCACCTAATCGGTTGCTCGAGGTGGAGCTCGGGGAAGTCGAGCTCGCCCTATAGGGGCAGGGCAGGCCAGGTATTATGCCCTTCCAGCTAGTTCAGAGGCAGTTGCTTCTTATTCTGTCATCACGTGTATTTTTCCAGTCTGTCATAGAGATGCATCGGTATTATTTGACCCAGGTTGTACGTATTCATATATGTCCTCTTATTTTGCTCCACATTTGGGGGAACCTCAGGATTCTTTGAGTTCCTCTATTTATGTATCTACTCTTGCAGGAGATTCTCTTGTTGTGGACCGTGTTTATTAGTCATGTTTGATTGCTCTTAGTGGTTTTGAGAGAGAGACGATTTATTATTGGTCAGTATGGTAGATTTTGATGTTATCTTGGGCATGGACTGGTTTTCTCCCCATTATGCTATTCTATAGTGTCACGCTAAGCCCGTGACACTGGCTATGCCAGGCTTACCGCGATTAGAGTGGAGAGGTACCTTACAGTATACTCCCCACATGGTCATTTCGTTTTTAAGGCTCAGAGAATGGTTGAGAAGGGGTGTGATGCGTATTTGGCCTATGTGAGAGATGTCAATATTGATACCCCTACAGTTGAGTTAGTCCCAGTAGTGAGAGACTTCCTTGATGTGTTTCCAGCTGATCTTCCGGGCATGCCGCCCGATAGAGATATTTATTTTGGCATTTATTTATTGTCGGGCACTCAGCCTATATTTATTCCTCCTTACCGTATGGCTCCTCCTGAGTTGAAGGAGTTGAAGGAGCAGTTGTAGGAGTTGTTGAATAAGGGCTTCATTAGGCCAAGTATGTCACCTTGGGGTGCTCCGGTATTGATTATCGCCAGCTAAACAAGGTTACAGTGAATAACAAGTATCCATTACCTCGAATTGATGATTTATTTGATCAGTTATAGGGTGCCAGGGTGTTTTCCAAGATTGACTTGTGTTATGGCTATCATCAGTTGAAGATTCAGGAGTCGGATATCCCGAAGACTGCTTTCAGGACCAGATATGGTCGTTATGATCTTCTTGTCATGTCTTTTGGGCTAACCAATGCCCCAGCCGCCTTTATGAATTTGATGCACGGTGTGTTCCGGCCTTATCTTGACTCATTCGTCATTGTGTTTATTGACGACATTCTAGTGTATTCCCGGACTCGGGAAGATCATGGGCAGCATCTGAGGATTGTGTTTTAGACATTGAGGGGGAAGAGGTTGTATGCAAGATTTTCTAAGTGTGAGTTTTGGCTTGATTTAGTGGAGTTCTTGGGTCACGTAGTATCTAGTAATAGGATCAAGATAGATCCGAAGAAGGTGGAGGCAGTGCAGAGTTAGCCTAGACCATCATCAGCTATGGAGATCCGTAGTTACCTTGGTTTGCCGGGATATGACCGTCGCTTTGTAGAGGGATTTTCATCTATTGCAGCACCTATGACCAGGCTGAACCAGAAGGGTGCTCCGTTCATGTGGAAAAGGGTGTGTGAAGAGAGTTTTCAGAAGCTTAAGACATCTTTGACTACAGCCCCGGTATTGGTATAGCCTACATGTTCTGGGTCTTACATTGTCTATTGTGATGCCTCGCGGATTGTTCTTGGCGTGGTGTTGATGCAGGACGGTAGAGTGATTGCCTACGCGTCCATAGAGTTGAAGGTACACGATAAGAATTATCCCATCCATAATATTGAGTTAGAAGCTATTGTTCACTCCTTGAAGATCTAGCGCCATTATTTTTACGGTGTTCCTTGTGAGATCTACATTGATCACTGGAGTTTGCAGCACCTGTTCAAGCAGAAGGATCTTAATTTGCGTGAGCGGAGGTGGTTGGAGCTACTTAAAGATTATGACATCACTATATTGTACCACCAGGGGAAGGCCAATATAGTGGAATACGCCTTGAGTCGCCGGGCGTAGAGTTTGGGGAGTTTGGCATATTTTCCAGCAGCAGAGAGACCCTTAGCATTGAATGTGCAGGCTTTAGCAAGCCAGTTTGTGAGACTGGATATTTCGGAGCCGAGCTGAGTAATGAATTTCATGGTCACTCGGTCTTTTCTTTATGACTGTATCAGGGAGCGTCAGTATGATGACCCCCATCTTCTAATCCTTCAGGATAGGATTCAGTGAGGTGATGCTAGAGATGTGACTATTGGTGATGATGGCGTGATAAGGATGTATGGCAGGATATGTGTGCCCAATGTGGATGGGCTTCGGGAGTTGATTCTTGAGGAGGCCCACAACTCGTGGTATTCCATCCATCCAGGTGCCGCGAACATGTACCAGAATTTGAGACAACACTATTGGTGGAGAAGGATGAAGAAGGATATAGTTAGGTTTGCGGCCAGGTGTCTTAATTGTCAGCAAATCAAGCATGAGCATCATATACCGGGCAGCTTTCTTCAGAGGTTAGAGATCTCAGAGTGGATGTGGAAGCCGATCACCAAAGATTTTATAGTTGGACTCCCACGGACTTCGAGGAAGTTCGATGTTATTTGGGTGATTGTGGATCGACTGACCAAGTAAACTCATTTCATCCCATTGATGACTACTTCCTCTTTAGAGAGGTTGGCTGAGATTTACATTAGAGAGATTGTCCTCCTTCATGGTATCCCAGTTTCCATCATTTCAGACAGAGGTACACAGTTTCTAGGGTATAGTTGGATTGCCGTACAACAGGAGTTAAGTACTAGGGTAGAGCTGAGCGCAACCTTCACCCTCAGATTGAAGGGCAGTCTGAGCGTATGATTCAGATTCTAGAAGATATACTATGTGCTTGTGTGATGGAGTTTGGTGGGTCATCGGACCAATTCTTGCCACTTGCAGAGTTTACCTACAACAATAGTTATCAGTCCGGCATTCAGATGGCACCGTATGAGGCTCTATATGGTAGGCGGTGTCGGTCCCCAGTGGGTTGATTTGAGCCAGGCAAGGCCCGATTGCTGGGTACTGACTTGGTCCAGGATACCCTGGTGAAGGTAAAGGTGATTCAGGATATACTTCGCACAACCTAGTCCAGATAGAAGAGTTATGTGGACCGGAAGGTTCGCAATTTGGCATTCATGATTGGAGAGCGGTCTTGCTTCGGGTATCGCCTATGAAGGGCGTCAAGAGGTTCGGGAAGAAGGGCAAGCTGATCCCGAGGTAAATTGGTCCTTTTAAGATATTGCGGCGTGTTGGGGAGGTTGCTTTTGAGATTTCTTTACCTCCCATCTTAGTATGAGTTCATCTAGTATTCCACGTTTCTATGCTCCGAAAGTACCACGGTGATCCGGCTCATGTATTGGATTTAAGTTCAGTGCACTTGGACAAGGATATATCTTACGTTGAGGAGCCAGTGGCTACCTTGGACAGGCAGGTTAGAAAGCTAAGGTCAAAGAACATTTCTTCAGTGAAGGTTCAGTTGAGGGGTCAGCCGCTCGAGGAGGCGACTTGGGAGACCGAGCGGGATATGTGCATCCGTGATCCTCATCTTTTCACAGCTTCATGTATGTCTTTATACTCGTTCGAGGATGAATAATTATTTTAAGAGGGGGAGGATGTAACAACCCAGCCGGTCGTTTTGAGGGTGAGAGCCCTGATCCCCTATTAATTGCTTTCTTCGTATCTAATTCTGCTATTTTGTGTTATCGGGAGGGTTCATATTGGTTTTTCAAGTGAATTGAGACACTTGGTCTCTTAATTGGGAGCTTAAGCTAGAAAAGTCGACTAGATGTTGACTTGTGTGTAACGACCTCAGATTCAAATTTGGATGGTTCTGTTAGCCCGTCAGGTGATTTTGGACTTAGGAGTGCGTCCGGAATGTGATTTGGAGGTCTGTAGTAGACTAAGGCTTGAATTGAAAAAAGTTAGAATTTTGGTGATTTTGGTTGGGAGTGGAAATTTTGATATCGGACCCAAAATGGAATTCCCGATGTGGGAGTAGGTTTGTAGTGTCATTTTTGACTTGTACGTAAAATTTGAGATCATTCGAATGAGATTTGATATGTTTCAACGTCGTTTGTAGAATTTTAAAATTTCAAAGTCGATTAGGCTTGAATCTGTGAATAATTCATGTTTTTTGATATTGTTTAATGTGGTTTGAATGCATCACTATGTTCATATTGTGTTTTAGGATTGGTTGGTATGTTTGGTTGAGGTTCCGGGGGCCTCAGGTGAGTTTCGGGTGCTTAGCGGGTTGAATTGGAGAAATTGCTAATGTTGTTATATCTGGTGTCACGCAAATGTGCACTTTGGGCCGCAGGTGCGGAGCTGCATAAGAGGAAATGGGAAGGAGTTCTAGGATCGCAGGTTCGAGAGGACTTACGCATCCGCGATGCCCACTAGTACGATAGAAGTAATCGCAGGAGCGGTCTCGAACCGAATAAGCGAATAAGGGTCCGTAGATGTGCACGCGAAGGTGCAACCTCTTGATCGCAGATGCGGACGGGGTGCTTAAGTGAAAACCCGCACCTGCGATGGAAATTTTGTAAGTGCATGGCCGCATATGTGATCTTTGCAGGTGCAACAATCGCTGGGCAGAAAAGGGCAGATTCGAGGGTTGAAATTTCATATCACAAATTCGATTGAGAGCTCGAGGGAAGGCGATTTTTTTATGGGTTATTAGAAGAAATCGTTGGGTAACGATACCTAATGTAACGACCCAGCCGATCGTTTTGCTTGTTAGGATTCCGTTCTTTTAAATGAAACCTTCCATAGATGCTATTCGTGCTTTACGACTTACAGGAGCGAGTGGTTCGGGATTTGGGAATGGTTGAGTGGTTTAGGGACACTTCGTTCCTTAAGGTTGGCCTATTTGGCCAAGTTTGACTTTGGTCAATATTTTTGAGCAAACGACCTCGGAATCGAGTTCTGATAACTCCAGTAGCTCCGTATGATGATTTTCGACTTAGGCATATGTTCGGCTCGGGTTTCTGACGACCCGGGAGCATTTCGGCGCCCAAAATGGAAATCAGGACTTCCTTCTATTTGAAATTTGGTTTGGGACGTGATTTTGTGCTATCGAGGTCCGAACGGAATTCCGAGACCGTAAATAGTTCCGTATAGTCATTTATGACTTGTCTACAATATTTAAATTCATTCTGAGTAGTATAGACCCATTCGACGCTATGAAGTGAATTCTAGAATTTCGTAAGTTCTTAAGTTTGAATTCAAGGGGTCTGGAGGGTGATTTTAAGTTTTAGCGATGTTTTGAGTGTTCTGTGGGCTCGAGCGAATCCATCAAATGATTAGGGACTTGTTGGTATATTTTGTCAGGGGCTCGGGGGGGCCTCCCGGACCCCGCACGGGACCAAAAACCAGCAAAAATCATTGACGGAGGAGCTGCTTCTGGTGTGACCGCACCTGTGGTTGCCTAGTCGTAGGTGCGAGACCGCACCTGCGGTCCTAGCCATCACAGGTGCGAGCAGACCTCCGCAGAGCGGAGCCGTAGGCGGGGACTCTTGCTCCGAAGGTGCGATGCCCAGTGTCCCAGGCCCTTTCTGCATGGGCAATCCAAACCTCGAAGGTGCCAGACCGCACCTGCGGTCCCAAGGTCGCAGGTGCGGAAACCCCTGTAGGCAGCCTATATTTAAATCCCAAAATCGGGTTTCTTCATCATTTTTTTCACCCCAACCTCCATTGTTGAGTCCCAAGAACCTGAGAAACCAGTTCTTTAACCAATGTCCACAAGAGGTAAGTAATTTCCCTCTACTTTACTAATTTAATTCATGATTTGACAAGGGAATTAACTACTAATCCAAGAAAAAAATCTAGGTTTTAAGTGATAGATTGGGATTTTGGATGAATTGGTGAATTATCCATTTGAGACTATGAATTCTTGTATAAATCCCATAATTTTGATCCTTAGACTTCGGGTAATTCATTTCTTCGAGAATTTTCGAAATCCGAACGTGTGGGTCCGGGGTCGAAACTCCTATTTCCTTCAAGAATGCTATATTTGGAATTTCTTGTTAATTATTCTTCCTGGAACCTAAATTGATTCAATTACACCATGTTTGGTTAGTTGCGAGCCGTCGAGTGTAGTTTCGGAGATTCGGGCGCATCTTTGATCCGGTCCTTGATCCGAGGGGTATTCTTCGTCGAGGTGAGTCTCCTTTCCAAACTTGTAAGGGGGAAATGTCCCCGTAGGTTCCTTGCTTTCTATGTGTACATGTTGTGGGGGGCTGCGTACGTACCAAGTGACGAGAGTCCGTACGTGGCGACTATATTTCTATGTCGGATAGCCATAGGACTCACGAGTATGCCATTATGTGCCTTATTTGGACCATTGTATGTATTATAACCTGTGTTTACTATTGAAACGTCAGGAAAAAGGTGAAATGGAAATATGATGATGTAAATCCTAATTGGCTATCACTGATATGATATTGATACGATCCTGCTCAGCTCGTGGTTGAGTCGGTACCCATAGGAAGCTATATATGAATATTATTACTATCGAGTCAGCACACGAGTCGCAGGTGTGATGCGCGATCGTGGAGAGCTTTATTATTATCGAGTCAGCACACGAGTCGCAGGTATGATGCGCGATCGTGGGGAGCTTTATTACTATCAAGTCAGCACACGAGTCGCAGGTATGATTCGCGACCGTGGGGAGCTTATGTCCTTATGACCCACCTTATGACTCCGGTCGGTAGTCTTGTCTGTGTCGGTATATGTACACTTGAGTCTGGATCACATATGACAGGATTGGCAGGTATTGTTGAATAAGAGAAATTGACATTTGGGATTCTTACATGTATTACATTATGTGTTCTTGTACTTGTTGTTTACTATTTCGCATGTTATTGCCTTAACTATAACTCATTTTATATTACGTTGCTGGTCCTTAGTGAATATATTTTCGACCTCTCGTCACTACTCCTTCGAGTTTAGACGGGATACTCACTGGGTACATATTTATTTATGTACTCATAATGCACTTCTTCTTCTTTTCTGTACTTGATTATACAGGTCCTGCGGTTGGTCCATCTAATTATCAGGTCGGTGCGAGATACTGACCGGTGTTGGTTATACTTCACGGTGAGCTGCTCTTCCTGGCGATTCCTGGCAGCATCCTGGAGTTTCCTTTTGTTATTTTCCCCGTCTATTCCATTCAGACTATGGATTTGTATATATGTAGATACATCCTCTTTGTGTATTCCGATAGTTGCCCGTGACACTCGTGACACTAGTTCCTGGCACACACGAGGTGTATATTTTGGGTTTTGGGCCGTATATCTATGTGTATGTTTTATCTTGGCCAAGCATTTATTATGTTTTTTTTTACTATCGCACCAGACAAATATCATGTTAGTTGTTTTAAATTGGTAATTATTGACTCGTTTAGAATCAAATGGGAAGGGTACACCTAGTGTAATTCATATCGGCTTGGCTAACCCCGCTGTTGAGCGCCATCGCGACCTGAATTTGGATTTGGGTCGTACCACCAAATCCTATTTTGATCATATTTCATTAATCCATAGTTGTTTTCTTCATTAAATTAGGGAATTTGGGTGAGGAAGTTGGGAAATTGGGGGGAAACGTTCCCCAACCAAAAATTTGAGATTTGAGTGGGAATTAGGCGTCGCATTTGGATGATTTTTGTACGAGTGAACTCGTGAGTGAAGGGGTGTTCTTATTTGCTAAATATTACTCGATTCCGAGACGTGGGCCCGGGGAAAATTTTGAGCGTTTTATCCAATACCTTGCTTTAGCTTTGATTTCGTTCGTTAGATTAGCTCTTGTAGTTGTATTTATGTTATGTAATTTGTTTTGATTAGATTTGGGCCACTCAGAGTTAGATACTTGTGGCAAGAGTGTGATTTTAGATTGATTTGAGCTTTGTTCGAGGTAAGTGGCTTGCCTAACCTTGTGTGGAGGAAACCTCCCTATAGTATTGGTACTTTTGTTGTTATTTGAGCGTCGTGTACGTGAGGTGACGAGTACGTACACTGGTTGTTTGTTGAAAAACCCAATTTTCATTGAAAAAGAAATTCTGTATTTCCTCTTAATTAAACATATTAGCTTGTGTAGCATTATGTTAGACTAAGAAAACATGCCTATTTGCCTAAACTCTTTACTCGAACTACGTACAACATGCTTTATTGTTTTACCTGTTTTTCCTTAGTTTACAGTTAGGATAAACTATGAGACTCCGTGTTTTGATTTTCTAAATCTTGTCGTTTTGCTGCATATTTATTTTGAGACTATGGAACAATATTCCGGGAGATCCCCCAATACTGCATAATTACTTTGTGACTACGACGGGGTATTCCGGGAGATCCCCCTTATCTTGCATTTTACTTTGGGACACGGAACGGTATTCCGGGAGATCCCCCCTGCACATTTACGTTTGGGACAACTGGAAGGTATTCCGGGAGATCCCATATGGAGTTGTTATGTTCTGAGCTGTATTTTTCCTTATTCGTTTATTTTTACATTTCATCCTTTATCATTGTGATATCTCCGTTGTTTTTACTTCATTATATATATATATACACACATTCAGTAGGGCCCTGACCTGACCTCGTCACTACTCGACTGAGTTAGGCTTGGCACTTACTGGGTACCATTGTGGTGTACTCACGCCCTTCCTGCACATGTTTTCGTGTGCAGATCCAGGTACCTCTCGTCTGCCTAAGTATTAGCGTCGTCATAGCAGCCCATCAGAGACTTCAAGGTATATAAGCACGCGCCTACAGATCCTCGGAGTCCCTCTCTACCTTTACTCTATTTTTCTTCCTTTATTTCTTTATGACCCTTTGTATAGTAGTCGGTTAGATAGTTACTCTTAGAGTTTGTGACTCGTGATTTCGGGTTTTGGAAAGTATTGTGCATAATCGCGTATTGGTTTTACTTGTATATTCCGAGCGGTAGTTTACCCTTATGTAGTAATTATTGAAGCTAGTCGTTCCTTTATTTTCTTTATTTATGTTATTTCAATGTTAATAGAATTACCTAGTCGTAGCGACTAGGTGCCGTCACGACGTCTTTCGGAGGGGGAAAATGGGTCGTGACAGAATTTCACTTACTTTAACTTTTGACGGGTTACTTGAACGTTAATAGAAACTATGCCTCCTTATGTATTAGTCTTGTGATAGCTCTTAAATCGGATGTTCATAAAGTATTTTTCTTGTGGAGTGGGTCAAACGCCTCGCTAGTATAATAGATGCATCTATGGTTCGTGGCGGTCGACCCTCGGCAGTGTACATATTATTATGGATCGGGTCGTACGACCTCGACATAAATCGTGCGTGATAAAGCTCGGAGTTAGATTACACTTGTTATCATTCTTATGACTTGAGAAAATTATAATTTACTTTATGGCCCGTAATTGTTGAGGTTAGTAAGTGTCAGTGGAGAGTTTAAATTGACTTTTAGTTAAAGAATCACTTATTTACTGTTTGTTACCGTGCTATTATTATTATTATTATTATTATTATTATTGATGTATTCCATGCCGATTTAGAATTTTCGTATTTTATTTATTGGCTCATAGTAAGTATTGATGTGGACCCCTCGTCACTACTTCTTCGAGGTTAGCCTAGATACTTACTGAGTACATGTTATTTATATACTCAAGCTACACGTCTCCACTAACGTGCAGGATCTGGGACATGTGCATTAGGCTGTCATTCAGACGCACACCCCTGTTACCTCGAGGCATACTGATGATCTGCTCTCTAAGTCTGTTGTGCAGCACCCGCAGTCTCTCTTTGTATTTACTTTCTATCTATATTAATTTAGACAATAGCGTATGTGTTTTGTATATCCTACTAGTTTATTATACATTTGTGATACCGGATCTTGGGAACATGCTAGTAGACTTTTTATGATTTTGGGTATTTATTTCACCCGTATCATGCTCTTTCATTGGTTCACTCTTTACTTTACTATAATTTTCCACTTCTCATTTTCTTAATAAATAAAAATCAACCACTTTGAAATTATTAAAAGATACATGGCTAGTTCCCCGCTGGCTTGCCTAGTGGAGACGTTGGGCGCCATCACATCCTATAGGAAAATTGGGTTGTGACACAACGTCGCATCAGCAAAGCACCAGCACCGGCTCTCTTCTCCGACACTAAAATGAGCATAACTTCCGCGTACAATTTCCAAATTCAATGATTCTTTTTTATATGGCTCCATAATTACGATACAAATCTAATACTTCAATCAAAACATAAATTGAAGCTTATTTTCTTAACGTAATACTATTTATACTTGAAGAAACTACGTCGAAATATAAAAGATGAGGGCAACACAATCCAAACCTATCTGACACTCACTTGAGCCCCTCGTGACCCCGTGCGAACATACCAATAAGTCCAAAAACATAGAGTGGACCTGCTCAAGGCCTCAAATCATATCAAACAACATCAAAAATATGAACCACACCTCAAATCAAACTTAATGAACTTATTAACTTTCAACTTCTACAACTCGCGCTGAATCATATCAAATCTACTTGGAATGACGTCAAATTTTGCATGCAAGTCCCAAATGATACTAACACTCAGAATCATAATTCGAACCCAATATCAATAAAGTCAACTCCCTGTCAAACCTCTCAACCTTCCAAACCTTCGACTTTCCAACTTTCGCCAAAATGCATCAAATCAACCTACAAAATTCTAAATCCAAATTTGGACATCCGTCTAAGTCCAAATCACCATACGAATCTATTGGAATTATCAAAATACCATATCGAAGTCGTCTACAAAAAAGTGAAACTCCGGTCAACTCTTGCCATGTAAGCTTCTAAAGCAAGAATTATTCTTCCAAATCAATCCCGAATCATCCGAAAATCCGAACCCCGCCACACATGAAAGTCATGATTTACAATACGAATCTTCTTGGGACCTTAAACCACCGAACATAATGCCAAATCTCAAAACGATCGGTGGGGTCGTTACACATGGTCTCTTTATTGTGAAAACACTATTATTGTTGGTTTCTATGGTAAATTGTGATATTAGGCACTTGAGGTGCTATTTGTGTTATGTTTCAATATTGACACGTATAACGCATGGGAGATAAGGTTGACTTGATACGCGTTGCTAGTAGGGGCTAAAACGCAAGATGCTATTTCAGAAAAATGATATTTAAAACTAAATGCAAGGCTTTCGCGGTTATATAAAAAGAGATTGTGAATTATTCTTGTGTGTTGAGACTGCGAGGTGGTACCTCGATAGCGACTCTTGTCAGCATTTCTTCATAGTTGCACTTGTCTTTGGTTGTTGTTTCCTTAGCATATTATTATTTGTTTTCTTCGTGTTACACTAATTGCTTTAGTTACGTGTAGCTAACCTTTATATGCTATTTGTTGTATCAATTTTGTTACTGTCATTATTACATTACCTTACACTCGTTCAGTCTTCTTATTTATTCCATCAAGGCCTTGACCTGACCTCGTCACTACTCTACTGAGGTTAGGCTTGGTACTTAGTGGGTACCATTGTGGTGTCTCATGTTACGCTTTTGCACATCTTTTTATGCAAATCCAGGTACCTCCTACCAGCCCAGGCATTAGTGAGAGTTTAGCTGCAGAGACTTTAAGATATACCTATCGGCGTCCGCAAGCCTCGGAGTCCTCCTCTACCTTGACTATTTTACTTTCCTTATCCTTTTATAGTTATTAATGTATAGGATTATACAATACTTCTATTTAGAATTTGTAACTTGTATTCGCCGTGTCATAGGAGTTTTATATGTTTAGTGCATATTTCATATTATATAGTTGTTGATTTTTGAGACTTTATTTATTATTTCAGTTATTTATGTATGAATGTTAGGCATACCTAGTCTTAGAGACTAGGTGCCACTACTACATCCTACGGGAAAAAATGGGGGTCGTAATAGTTTTATTATGGATAATACTAAGATCGATCTCTGGTTTTAGCGTCTACCAACAATAAAAGCGAGCTCGGGGTCGATCGAATCACTGCCACAATCAAAACATGTTGTCCTAGTGTTTTTTCATTTTCTTGAGTTTCCTCAAATCACCGTGTTTGTTAAACCTTATTCCCTCTTTCCTTTTTCTGATTTTCGCTAT
The DNA here is from genome assembly GCA_005239495.1 of Nicotiana undulata. Taxonomy (NCBI): domain Eukaryota; kingdom Viridiplantae; phylum Streptophyta; class Magnoliopsida; order Solanales; family Solanaceae; genus Nicotiana; species Nicotiana undulata. The sequence goes on from ML280571.1 coordinate 137,795, forward strand.
TGCAATGAGTATTTAGGTTTAGGGTTTATCTTTATTCATGTGTCTATTATTTGTGCGTTACTGAATGGTGTTTAATTGGCGGAAAATTTATAAATAGTCATTTATACGCCTGGTCAATTAAATTTAGCCACATAATCAAAAGTCAACCTTATTTAGCCACTAAATTAGTACGGGAAAGTTGTCACGACCCGAATCCGAACTCAAGTCGCGATGTCGCCCAACACCGTAGTCAAACAAGCCAACATAACTCTACTAGTTAGTTTCATTAAATTTACCAAATCGTTTTCCATCACTTAATTGATTAAAATTTAAGATATTAGGTAAAAATGAATAACTTAGGAAATTTTAAGCAGAAATAACCATAAAAGTCATAATTTAATATTTACATACAAAAAATAACGTCTACTAATGTGTGTGCCTGGAACTAGTGTCACAAGTCTAGAGGCATCTATTAGAATAATATCAAAAGGAATAAAAGTCTGTCCAGCTGTCTGAGAAAATATAGACAGAAATGGAAAAAAGAATAGCTCCAAAGTGCTGCTGGAAGTCGTCATGAGAAGCAGCTCACCGTGATGCCTCGACTAGGTATAAATCAGGAACGAGCTCCGGACTGATACCCAGATGCACCTACCTCAGAACTTGTACAATTAAGTACAGAGCGTAGCATGAGTACATAAATAATATGTGCCCAGTAAGTATCCAGTCTAATCTCAAAGAAGTAGTGACGAGAGGTCGACGTGATACTTACTAGGGTCAAAATAATATGTTTTAAATATAAGACTAAGCAGAATGATAATTATGAATAATCACAAGACAGGAACACCAAAGATCTTTTACAAGTACCTTTATGCGTCAAGTCTTCTATCGTACGGATTATCTAAGTCTCATTTTCTTCATTATATTCGATAGATAAATAATAACAGAACACCAAACAGATAGCAAGCACATAACATGATGTGAACGTACGGCCGATGCGACGTAAAAATAAATGTGCAATGTCGAAGGGTCAAACGGCTTGAATCATAGATGCATCTATTACACCGATCATGAATCGAACATGCGACGCGATAAACATAATAGTAGGGCTACCCCGCTCGCGAATCATACATGCGATGCGGGTACCCGTATATATACACGTAATTAACAGAGAATAAAGAAATTTAGTAGAGAATATGCTTACGGAGAAGGATAAATAACCTAAATTGCATAATGTAACCTCCTAGATGCTCATTTAGCAGTTCAATAATATTCAGCAGCCTAAATTAACATTTAAGATTGTAGATACGGCACATAAAGCATGCTTGTGAATCCTAAACTACCCTGGCATAACATAATAGTAGCTACGCACGGACTCTCGTCACTTCGTGCGTGCGTAGCCCCCCACAATTAATAGCATGTATTTCGTTATATTCACCTATGGGGACAATTTCCTCTTACAAGGTTAGAAAGGAGACTTACCTCGTATCAAGCCTACTTTCGGGGTCAAGAACGCGTCCAAAACTCCAAATTCGTCGCCCAAGGACTTGGAACTAGTCAAACATCACAGGAATAAATTAATCTATTCTCAAAAGTCTAAAATTCTTCTATTTTAATGGTTATTTCAACCTAAATTGTAAAATCCCAAAATACACCCCCGGGCCCACATGCTCGGATCTGGAAATTTTCGAGGGAAATAATCACCCATAGCCTAAGGATCAATATTATATAGTTTTAGCATGATTTCATAACTAATTCCTTGGTAATTTCTAATTTTTATCAAAAACCTAGGTTTTACTCTAAACCCATGATTTCTACTAATTTAATGTGTTAATCTACCAAAGAATTCAAGTATTAAACTCACTTCATGGTAGGAATTTCGTACCTTACAATTTCTAGGTCGAATCCCTTCTTTACCATCTCTCCAAATCGCCGAAGGTGATGAAATATGGTTAAGAAATGGCTATGTCTCGCATATAAGACGACCTCACTGCCTATAGGTTACTCGCACATGCGGCTCGAGGATCGCACTTGAGGCCTCACATCTTCGAGAAAAATCTCACATTTGCGAAAAATGGGGAGGGGGCCAGTGGTCGTATCTACGGAAGGGAGTCCGCACCTGCGGCTCTGCTTCTGCGGGAAAAGGACCTCACCTCCGGACAAATAGGAAGCCCCTCTAGGAACCCACCTATGAGGCAGGGACCGCAGAAGCGGTCTCGCACCTGTGGCTAATCATCTGCAGGTGCGGTCGCACCAGATCTGGTGCACCAGCAGTTTCCTAAGGCTGGTTTTTGCTTCGCTCGATGTCCGAAAGGCATCCGGGCCCACCTGAGGCCCTGTCCAAATATACCAACAAGTCCTAAATCATAATATGGACTCGCTCGAGACTTTGGAGCGTCCGAAACAATGCTAAATCTAAAAATCATACCCCTAAACCTATTGGACCAAATTTAAGAACTTTAAGTTCTTGAATTCGCTTTCAATACGCCGAAACGTACCTACACTACTCGGAATGACCCCAAATATTACGAGTAAGTCATAAATGACATAAAGGAACTATTCCCGATCTCAGAATTCCATTTGGACCTCGATAACACAAAAACACGTTCCAAACCTCAAGTTTAAACTTAAGGAAACCTTATTTCACTATTAGGCGCTGAAACGCTCCCAGGTCATCCAAAAACCTTTTCGAACACATGCCCAAGACCGAAATCATCATACGAAACTAGTAGAACCTTCGAATCTCGATTCCCTCTCAGTACTTGTACGTTATCGGTCATTGAGGAATACTTAGGCTTAGTCGTTTACTAAAAAAGTTGACCGAAGTCAAACTTGTACTTTAAGGCCAACCTTAAGGAACTAAGTGTTCCTATACCACTCCAAACCCCTCCAAACCTCGAACAAACCATCCCCGCAAGTTATAAATCACTAAAATAAACTACGGGAAGTCTCATTTAGGGCCATGGAGTCCCGTAACACAAAACGATCGGTCGGGTCATTACATTATCCACCTCTTAAACAAACATTCGTCCTCGAACGGGTCTAGAATCATACCTGGAGTGTTGAATAAGTGTGTGTACCTACTTCCCATGTCCTCCTCGGACTCTTAGGTCACCTCCTCGACTGATTGGCTCCTCCAGTGGACCTTTACGGTGGAAACCCTCTTGGACCTCAACTGGCAATCCTTCCTTTCGATGATAGCAACGGGCTCCTCCTCGTAACCCAACCTCTCATCTAGCTAAATGGTGCTGAAATCAACCACGTGAGAGATGTTGGCGTGGTACCTCCGGAGCATGGACACATGAAAAACTGGATGAACTCCAGATAAACTAGGAGGTAAAGCGAGCTCATAAGCAACCTCCCCAACCCGCCTCAACACCTCAAATGGGTCTATAAACCTTGGGCTCAGCTTTCCCTTCTTCCCGAACCTCATAATATCCTTCATCGGCGAGACATTCAAAAGAACCTTCTCTCCCTCCATAAAGGATATATCACGCGCCTTTTGGTCCACGTAACTTTTCTGTATGGAATGTGTTGTGCGAAGCCTCTCGTGAATCAACTTTACTTTCTCCAAGGAATCCTTCACTAGGTCGGTGCCATATAACTTAGCCTCGCCAGGCTCAAACCACCTGGTGGGAGAACGACATCGCCGACCATACAAAGCCTCAAATGGTGCCATATCAATGCTAGACTGATAACTGTTATTATAAGCAAACTCGACCAAAGGAAAGAACTGGTCCAACTGCCCTCCAAACTCAATCTCACATGATCTGAGCATGTACTCCAATATCTGAATTGTCCGCTTTGATTGCCTATCGGTCTGAGACTGGAATGTCGTATTGAGCTCTACTCGGGTGCCTAACTCACTTTGTACTGCTCTCCAGAAGTGCGAGGTGAACTGAGGACCTCGATCTGATATAATGGACATAGGCACACCATGCAACAAAACTATTTCCAGAATGTAGATCTGGGCCAACCTCTATGAAGTATAAGTAGTAGCTAATGGAATGAATTGCGCCAACTTGGTCAACCAGTCCACAATAACCCAAACCGCATCAACCTCCCGCTAAGTCCAAGGCAACCCAACTACGAAGTCCATAGTAATGCGTTCCCATTTCCACTCAGGTATAGGCATCTGCTGGAGTAGGCCTCCTGGCCTCTGGTGCTTATACTTAACCTGCTGGCAATTTAGACTTCTATCCATATACTCCGCTATGTATTTCTTCATCCGCCTCCACCAGTAATGATATCTCAAGTCACGATACATCTTCGTAGTACCAGGATGAATAGAATATCATGAAATGTGAGCCTCCTCTAGAATCCTCTCCCTCAAGCCATCAACATTAGGGACACATAAGCGCCCCTAAAGTCTCAAAACACCATCCTCGCCAATAGAAACCTCCTTGGCACCACCCTGCAACACTGTCTCCCAGAGGGCTACCAAGTGTGTGGGTCATCATACTACCGAGCCTTGATCTCCCCCGATAATGAAGACTGAGCAACAACACGTGAAAGAACTCGGCTGGGCTATAAAAGGTCCAACCTCACTAGGCGATTAGCCAAGGAATGAATGTCCAAAGCTAGTGGTCTCTCCTCTACTAAAATGAAAGCCAAGTTACCCATGCTCTCCGCCTTCCTGCTTAAGGCGTCTACAACAACATTCGCCTTGACCGGATGATAAAGAATGGTGATTTCATAATCCTTCAGCAACTCATGCCACCTACGCTGCCTCAAATTAAGATCCCTCTGCTTGAACAAGTGTTGTAAACTGCGGTGGTCTGTATAAACCTCACAAGGCACCCGATACAAGTAGTGCCTCCAAATCTTAAGACCATGAACAATCGCCGCCAACTCCAGATCATGCACAGGGTAATTCTTCTCATGAACATTCAACTGACGTGAAGTATATGCAATAACTCTCCCCTCCTGCATCAACACACATCCCAAACCAACGCGTGAAGCATCGCAATAAACTGTCTACATCACATAACCGGAAGGCAATACTAGAACTGGTGTTGAGGTCAATGCTGTCTTGAGCTTCTGAAAGCTCGCCCCACACTCGCCGGACCATCAGAATGGGGCATTCTTCTGGGTCAACCTAGTCGGAGGAGCTGCAATGGATGAAAAACCCTCCACAAATCGGCGATAATAGCATGCCAGTCCCAAGAAGCTCCTGATCTCTGTAGCTGAAGTAGGACGTGGCCAACTCTAAACCGCCTCAATATTCTTAGGATCCGCCTTAATACCCTCTATGGATACCATGTGTCCCAACAATGCCACAGAATCTAACCAGAACTCACACTTAGAGAACTTAGCGTACAACTTTTGTTCCCGCAAGGTCTGGAGCAAAACTCTCAAATGCTGCTCGTGCTCTCCCAGGCTATGCGAGTAAATCAGAATGTCATCAATAAAGACAATGACAAAAGAATCAATATAAGGCCTGACACCCTGTTCATCAAATCCATAAATGCTACGGGGGAATTAGTAAAGCCAAAGTACATCACCAGGAACTCATAATGACCATATCTCGTACGAAAGGCAGTCTTCGGGACATCTGAGTCCCCAATCCTCAGATGATGGTACCCTGATCTCAAATCAATCTTAGAAAACACCCAAGCATCGTGCAACTGGTCAAAACAATCACCGATACGCGGCAACGGGTACTTGTTCTTGATGGTGACTTTGTTCAACTGGCGGTAGTCAATACACATCTGCATAGTCCCATCCTTCTTCTTCACAAATAACACTGGAGCACCCCAAGGCGATACGCTCGGTCTGATAAACTCCTTAGCTAACAATTCCTCAAGTTGTTCTTTCAATTCCTTCTGAGCCATACGGTATGGGGGAATAGAGATAGGCAGGGTTCCTGGAGCTAAGTCAATGCAAAAATCAATGTCACGATCCAGTGGCATGCCTGGAAGGTCTGAAGGGAATACATCAGCAAACTCTCGAACTATCGACACTAAATCAATCGTCGAGACTTGGCGGTGGTGTCCCGCACATACGCAAGATAAGTCAAACAACCCTTCTCAACCATACATCGAGCCTTCAGGAAAGAAATAACCAGACTAGCTGCACTAACTGAGGAACATCTCCACTCCAATATCGGCAACTCGGGCATGGCTAGAATAATAGTCTTGGCATGGAAATCTAGAATGGCATGATAGGGAGATATCCAATCCATGCTCAGGATGACCTCAAAATCAATCATATCAAGCAACAGGAGGTCCGCTCGGGTCTCGAACCCATAGAATGTAACCACACAGGACCGATATATCCGGTCCACAACCACAGAATCGCCCACAGGAGTGGACACATAAACAGGAGTACCCAAAGACTCACGAGGAATATCCAGGAAATGAGCGAACAAGGCTAATACATATGAATAAGTGGACCCTGGATCAAATAATATCGATGCATCTCTACCGCATACTGAAATAATACATGTGATCATGGCATCTGAGGCCACTGCATCTGTTCTGGCCGGAAAAGCATAGAATCTAGGAGGAGCGCCGGATGACTGGCCTCCACCAGAATGAACAGGAGTTGTATGGGCTCCCCCTGTCTGGCCTCCACCTCTAGGAAGACCTCTACCAGCATGTCCTTCACCTCTAGGTGGCCGAACCGCCAGTGCTGAGACTATAGGCTGATAACTTTACTATACGGCTTTGCCCCGAAGCCTGGGACAAGTCCTCCTAATATGGCCTAGATCTCCGCACTCATAACAACCTCTCGGCACCATAGCCTGCTGCCCTGAAGAACCCTGAATAGCCAGATGACGGTATGAACTCTCTGGCATAGCACTGAAATAAAGATTGGAAGACACCTAAAGACCAGAATACCCGCCGGAGGAACCCTGAATGGTTGGTGGGGGATAAGAACTCTCTGTCATAGCGCTGAAATAAGGTACCATCGGAGCACCTGGAGGAGGTGGTAGGGGTGCTGAATATGGGGGCCTACTAGGCTGGCCCCTACCAAACTGCCCTTTGCCCCTGGCTAGAGCACCTCTGAAATCCCCAGAAAATCTAGCTCTCTTATCCTGCTGCCCCTACTCTCTGCTCCTCGACCGATAACCCTCAATCTTGCAAGCAATCTCTACCACAAACTGATAAGGAGTCCCCATCTCCATCTCTCCTGCCATGTTGGCCCTAATACCTAAGTTCATCCCAGCTACAAATCTCCGCACTCTCTCAGCGTCAGTAGGAAGTATCATGAGTGCATGACGAGACAGCTCAGAAAACCTAGCCTCGTAGTCAGTCACTAACATCTGACCCTACTCCAGCTGCTCAAGCTGATACCGCAGATATTCCCTCTTAGAGGGTGGGATATATTTGTCCAAGTACAACTGAGTGAACTGCTCCCAAGTGAGGGGAGGAGAATCTACCGGTCCTCCAAGAATGCAGGACTGCCACCATCTGTGGGCCCTGCCCTCTAGCTGGAAAGTAGTGAAGTCAACTCCATGGAACTCCAGTATCCTCATGGTGTGCAGTCTATCCCTGCACCTATCAATAAAGTCCTGGGCATCCTCATGACGCTCACCTCCGAAGACAGGAGGGTGCAGTCTGGTTTATCTGTCTAATAACTTCTGCAGATCGCCGTCTGCAGCTGGTCTGGGCTCAGGTGCTGCTGCTGCATGTCCTGTGGCCTGGGCAGTAGGGCTCTATGCTCCCCCTCCCGCTTGAGATGTGGTCGGATCCATTGAAAATAAACCAGCCTGAATCATGGTGTCCATGAACCGCATCATATGGCCCATGACCTCCTGAAATCCCGGCGCCTTCATGAAGTCCAACGGGGCAGGATCTGCTGTGGGCACCTCGCTCTGCTCCTTAGTGATGGGATCCTCTACTGGATCCGCTGGCGGTGCAACTGGAATAGCTCTAGGACGCCCTCGTACCCTACCTCGAGTTGATGCCCTCCCCCGACATTTGCCCCGGCTTCGGATGATGGGGGTAGCGGCCCCTCCCGAGTTTGGAATGTCGGCTACGCGCGTCCTCATCATCTGTGAGAGAATAGAAGAGTGAGATTTAGATACCATCAACTGCACGATAGAAGATGAATAAAGAGATATTTCGTAACTCCCTATAGCCTCCCGAAGATAAATACAGACGTCTCTGTACCGATCCGCAAGACTCTATTAGGTTTGTCCGTAACTTGTGAGACATACATGAACCTAGAGCTCTGATACCATGTTGTCACGACCCGAATCCTGACTCAGGTCGCGATGGCGCCCAACACCGTAGTCAAGCAAGCCAACATAAATCTACTACTGAGTTTCATTAAATTTGCTAAATCATTTTCCATCACTTACTTGATTAAAATTTAAGACATTAGGTAAAAATGAATAACTTAGACAATCTTAAGCAGAAATAGCCATAAATGTCATAATTTAATATTTACATCCCAAAAATAACGTCTACTAACGTGTGTGTCGGGAACTAGTGTCACAAGTCTACAAGCATCTAGTAGAATAATATCAAAAGGAATAAAAGTTTGTCCTACTGTTTGAGTAAATATAGACAGAAATGGAAAAAAGAATAGCTCCAAAGTGTCGCTGGAAGTCGTCAGTTGAAGAAGCTCATCGTGAAGCCTCGACTAGGTATAAATCAAGAACCAGCTCCGGACTGATACCCAGATGGACCTGCCTCAAAACCTGTACAATTAAGTACAGAGCGTAGCATAAGTACATAAATACTATGTACCTAGTAAGTATCCAGTCTAATCTCGAAGAAGTAGTGACGAGAGGTCGACGTGATACTTACTAGAGTCAAAATAATATGTTTTAAATATAAGACTAAGCAGAATGGCAATTATGAATAATCACAAAGACAGGAACACCAAATATCTTTTACAAGTACCTTTATGCGTCAAGTTGTCTATCGTACGGATTATCTAAGTCTCATTTTCTTCATGATATTCGACAGATAAGTAATCACATAACACCAAACAGATAGCAAGCACATAACATGCGTGAACGTACGACCGATGCAACGTAAAAATAAATGCGCACTGCTGAAGGGTCGAACACCTCGAATCATAGATGCATCTATTACACTGCTCACGAATCGAACATGTGACGCGATCAACGTAATAGTAGGGCTACCCCGCTCGCGAATCATACATGCGACGCGGGTACCCGTATATATACACATAACTAACAGAGAATAAGGAAATTTAGTAGAGAATATGCTTGCGGAGAAGGATCAATAACCTAAATTGCATAACTTAACCTCCTAGATGCTCACTTAACAGTTCAATAATATTCGGCAGCCTAAATTAACATTTAAGATTGTAGATACGGCACATAAACCATGCTTGTGAATCCTAAAATACCCTGGCATAACATAATAGTAGCTACGCACGGACTCTCGTCACTTCGTGCGTGCATAGCCCCCCACAATTAATAGCATGTATTTCATTTTATTAGGCTATGGGGACAATTCCCTCTTACAAGGTTAGAAAGGAGACTTACCTCGTATCAAGCCTACTTTTCGGGTCAAGAACGCGCCCGAAACTCCAAATTCGTCGCCCAAGGACTCGGAACTAGTCAAACATCATATGAATAAATTAATCTATGCTCAAAAGTCTAAAATTCTTCTATTTAAATGGTTATTTCAACCTAAATTGCAAAATCCTAAAATACACCCCCCCCCCC
>ML280571.1:147554-175807 GCA_005239495.1 Nicotiana undulata
AATTCTCTTTTTTAAAGGTTTTTTTCAACCAAACTGTAAAAACCCAAAATCCCCCCCCCCCCCCCCCTCCAGCCCACATGCTTGGATTCCGGAAATTTTTGAGGGAAATAATCACACATAGCCTAAGGATCAATATTATATAGTTTTTTCATGATTTCATAACTAATTCCTTGGTAATTTCTCATTTTAATCAAAAACCTAGGTTTTACTCTAAACCCATGATTTCTACTAATTTGCATTAATCTACACAAGAATTCAAGTATTAAACTCACTTCATGGTAGGAATTACTTACCTTATAATTTCTAGGTCGAATCCCTTCTTTACCATCTCTACAAATCGCCCAAGGTGATGAAATATGGTTCAAAAATGGCTAAGTATCGTATTTAAGACGACCTCACTGCCTATAGGTTATTCACATATGCGGCTCGACGACCGCACTTGCGACCTCGCATCTTCGAGAAATATCTCACATCTACGGAAAATGGGGAGGGAGCCAGTGGTCGCACCTGCGGAAGGGAGTCCGCACCTGCGGCTCCGCTTCAGCGGGAAAAGGCCCGCACCTGCGGACAAATAGGCGGCCCCTCTAAGACCCCACCTGCGAGGCTGGGACCGCAGAAGCGGTCTCGCACCCACGTCTAATCATCTGCAGGTGCGGTCACACCAGATCTGGTGTACCAGCAGTTTCCTAAAGCTTGTTTTTGCCTCGCTCCATGTCCGAAAGGCATCCGGGCCCACCCGAGGCCCCGTCCAAATATATCAATAAGTCCTAAATCAAAATACGGACTCGCTCGAGCCTTCGGAACATCCGAAACAATGCTAAATCTAAATATCATACCCCAAAACCTATTGGATCAAACTAAAGAACTTTAAGTTCTTGAATTCGCTTTCAACACGCCGAAACGTACCTACACTACTCGGAATGAACCCAAATTTTGCGAGCAAGTCATAAATCACATAACGGAACTATTCCTGGTCGCAAAATTATGTTTTGACCTCAATAACATAAAAACACGTTCCAAACCTCAAGTTTGAACTTAAGAAAACCTTATTTCACTACTAGGCGTCGAAACGTTCCGGGGTCATCCAAAACTCATTCCGAACATACGCCCAAGTCTGAAATCATCATACGAACCTACTGGAGCGTTCGAATCTCGATTCCAAGGTCGTTTACTAATAATGTTGACCGAAGTCAAACTTGGCCTTTAAGGCCAACCTTAAGGAACTAAGTGTTCCTATATCACTCCAAACTCCTCCAAACCTTAAACCAACCATCCCCTCAAGTTATAAATCAGTAAAAGCAACTACGGGAAGTCTCATTTAGGGAAACGGGGTTCCAGAACACAAAACGACAGGTAGGGTCGTTTCAAAAGTGTTATTGACTAAATTACCCCTACTCTTCTTATAAATTTATGCAACACGACCTCACATTCTGTTTCAACAGAATCTTGCGACGTAATCTACAGATTAAAGTAATATCTCAATTATTCTTCTGATTTTTGGTATTTTCAGGTTTGATTTCAATGCTTTAGTCTATGCTAATCTCGAATTTTCTCAATGCGTTAATCAGTGCTTAATTGTATAATATAATTTCTTATTTGCAATTCAGTCGTAAATTATAAAATATGCATTGTTCTGATACTATTATAAATTTTATATGACAAACGTTTATTATGTTATTAATTGTATAATATATAAATGTAATTTATTTTAATGCAGTTTATGTTATTCTTTAAGTTTCGACTAATGCTAAATGCTATAGTACTTGAGGTATCTTTAATTCAAAATCACAAAAAATTACATAAAATGGTGCAGAACAAAACGCTAGTATAATGTGCTGGACTTTTCTTAATTAATATCTAAAACTTAGAAACTTCCCGTTGATTATACTGGAAATATCTGTGATTCAAATAAGAAGAACACGTCTAAGTTTTTAAGGTTTCCCTAATGTTGTGAATAAAATGCTAAACTTTTATGATTGCATATGTGAAAGATACAAACTCTGTAGTATATAATACTGGAGGGATCTTCAATTCAAAATCAGAAAAATAATATATAAAATGGTGCAAAAGATAACATCAGTATAATATGCTGGACTTTTCTTAATTAATATCAAACACTCAGAATCTTCCAGCTTATTATACCGGATGTATCTGTGATTCAAATAATTTACTGGAGATTTCTGAATTGATATATAAAACTCATAAAATTCCTAATATCTAATTATTTGTGTACATTAAATGCAGGATGCATACAAATTTCTTGATTATTTCTTTCGATGGCAAATGGACACCGGATTACAAGTATTTAGATCATAAGATAAAGCTTCTGCTTATAAATGATGGGACTTCATTTGACGAATGCATGAATAAGATTTTTCAAGTTATGGAGTTCGACAGGAACAAGTTTGAAGCAACATTATGGCTTAAATATCAATCTAGGTATTGGCAAGGGAATACATGTGACAAACGATGAAGATCTTATTTCCTGACAAGGGAATACATGTTCCTTCAAACGGTTCACTCTACCTTGAACGAAATTATAATCGGATGCATCAATCTTAAGTCTGGTAATAGTGTGGTAATCATCTTCTGTAAATGCTACATCATGCCCAAAAACTTTAAAAACCATTTTTCTTTTTTCCTTGTAGAAAAGTTAAGACATCAACATACAATAAGTCAACTTCCCTGAGTGACTCACGTCATTCAACTCTACAAACTTCCCAAATACACTTTTCTTCAACACATCAATTTGAGTTCCGGACAAAAAGGATGAAATGATTTGCTTAAAATTTCGATCGCCTTTCCAATAACAATTAGCAGGAAACCACTCCTTAAAGTCATAAAATCTATCTCCCTCCTAAAATTAAAATACAACACATCTAAGCAACATTTCATATAATTTTACGATAAAAACTTGAATATTTCAGGAATACGTACCTTCAATATACTACTTGAAGATTCCATTTCTATAAAATCATGAAATAAAGCATATTACAAATTAGATCAGTAAACACGATCAGAATCCAGTATATAAAACAGAACTAAAGTATAAACAGAACTCATCCAGTATAAAGTACTGAACAACAAAGCCTACAAATGGCAGTTTTCCAGTATAATATACTGGATCAAATTAATTAGAAATAATGAAACTCCAGAAATAAATATTGGGGTATAAAGAAGAAACATAATCAAAGAGCATAATAAAGAAAGGCAAATAATCATTCAAAAAAGTAATATCAAATAAAACAATACTCTAGTCTAAACAGAACTCATCCAGTATAACATACTGGACAACGAGCTTACAGGCGGTAGACTTCCCGTAAAATATACTAGAATCAAACAAAACTCAAGTATATTATAATAATCATCCACTATAACATACTGGAGATAAACATTCAGATGACAGATGTCCCGTATAATATGACAAAATTTATTACAAAACTCCATAAATAAATATAATCAAAAACCATCTAGTATAAAATACTGAGAAACAATCCTTCAGAAGACAGATTTCCCGTATAATATACTACACCAAATTTATTACAAAAATAGAACTCCATAAACAAATACTGATCTAGAATTATAAATACATAATCTAATACAGCTAAAAATTATCAGTAAAAACAAGTATTTTCAAAATCAAAGAACTCCAATATAAAGCTCATTAAGCATATAATATATTAGAACTAAATTTATTACAAAAAAATCAAATTTTAAATATGAAGTCCAGCACATTGTTCTAGATTTCAAGTTTTAACAAGAACTCGAGAAATCTATAATGCAGTTGAAGCAAAAAAAATACTTGAAAATTAACCGTAATATAAAGAGACTAGAAAAATATGAACAACTTATCGAAATAAATTACACAACGATTACAACATAAAACTACTACAGAGTGACAAAATTATCAGAAATAAGACGAACTACTGAACAAACAAAAATCATAAATATTAAAATACCACAAATATTTAAATGCTAACAGTACGGAAATCAAACTTAAAACTAACGAAAAAGTAATAACAACAAAAATTCAAACACATTATTGTAAATATAAACTCACCTAGAAAATTTTGAAGACAATTGGACCTAACCCAGACTAAATTCGAAGAAAATGTTCTCACGAAAGCGAAATTCATAGACTAGTGTAAAAAGAAAGAGAAGAGTGAGAAAAAATAAAAAGTATCTAAACATGATGTTAAAAAGTTGAAGGGCAATTATGTCATTTACTAATATATTTTAAGTTAAAATGGCTAGAAATCGATTACATTAGCGATGGTGGCTATTTTTGGATAGCCAGCTGTAAAAATGGCTATGTCATGCCATTTTATCGCTTAATTGCTTGTTAGTTTTAAATCAACAATGTTAATCGTTGCTCATTGATTTTAAATAATGTATTAGTTTACTTGATAAAATTAGTACTGTAACGACTCGACCAGTCATTTTGAGCTCTAGCGCATTGTTTGGCAGTTTGAGGCCATTAGCAGATTCACTTCAGGTATTATGACTTGTACGCGTGGCCGGAATTGATGTTTAGGGAGTTCGGAGTTGATTTGGAAAGAGAATTCTCATTTCGGAAGATTTTAGTTGAAAGAATTGACTAAGATCGGATTTTTGGGAAAAATACCTCAGAATAGGGATTTGAAGGTTCCAACAGGTTCTTATGATGGTTTTGGACTTGGACGCATGTCTGGATCGAGTTTTGGATGGCCCGTGAGCGTTTCGACGCCTATTGTGGAAGTTAGCCTTTGGAAGAATTTCATAAGTTTGGGTTGAAGTGTATTTTTGTGTTATCGATGTCCATTTGGGATTCCAAGTCTGGGAATAGCTCTGTATGGTGATTCTGGTATTGGGAGCGCGATCGGAAGTTAATTCGGAGGTCCGTAGGTCATTTTGGAGTCATTTGGCTAAAGTTAGAAATTTGAAGTTTTTTAGAAGTTTGACCGCAAGTGAACTTTTTGGTATCGGGGTCGAATTCTGATTCCTGAAGTTGGAATAGGTCTGTAATGTCAAATATGACTTGTGTGTAAAATTTGAGGTCAATTATACGTGATTTGATAGGTTTCGGCATCGAATGTTGAAGTTGAAAGTTCTGAAGTTCATTAAGCTTGAATTTGAGTGTGATTCATTATTTCAATGTTGTTTGATGTGATTTGAAGCCTCGAGCAAGTTCGTGTCATGTTTTGGGACAGGTTGGTGTGATTGGATGGGGTTCCGGGGGCCTCGGGTGTGTTTCAGATCATTTTGGGCAACTTTGGATGGTGATTTACTGATATCTGGTGTTGTTTTTTGTGTTCGCGAGGAACCTCTCCCGTTCGCGAAGAAGAAATTGACTTCTAGGATTTTCTTCTTCGCGTAAGCGAAGAAGGAAATCTCTGGTGCTCAGGTCTGACTTCGGACGCTTATATCCCACAATCTATAAGGAATTTAGAGATGATGAAACAAAAATTACAGCCCTTTGTGTCTAGTCTTCTGAATGGTAAACCATTTAGTATTCGGATTTATGTACAAAGAGTTATGGCTGGTACACTACAGGTTGTCCGGGAAAATGAAGAAGAAATTTGTGTTGCATAGGGCTGACTTTGGCAGCTTATATCTCGAAATCGATAACGAATTGGGAGATGGCCAAAACATAAAAGTTGTAGATCTTGGAGTTTAGTAGGCATAACATCAAACCATTTTTCATTTGGAGTTTTGTGCAAAATGTGATGACCATTATACTAGAGGCTGTCTGAGAAGAGTTTGGAATGGCTTCTGAGAGTGTTTGTTCATTGTGAACCCGACAGAAGGCCCGTGAACGCGAAGAAGGGCTTCCTGGCAGTGTATAAGTTTGCGAAAAATGGGTTTGGCTCATTTCATCTCATTTTCTCCATGGGAGACGACCTAAGAGCTATTTTGGATCTCCGTCTTCATCATCTATGTCAAGGTAAGTGATTCTCACCTATTGCAAGTTAAATAGTTGGATTATATGTAGATTTTAACATGGAATTCATGAAAAATTAGTGGAAATTTGGGGTTTTGGAAGAAAACCTAAAAAATGATATTTTTGGATTTTGACTACGAAATTGGACTTGGAATTGAGAATAAATTACGTAATTGAGTTCGTGATGTTATGGGTAATGTTTATGTTCAAAACAATTCAGAATCCAGGCACGTGGGCCCAAGGGTAATTTTTATCGACTTTTCTATTGGGGTTAAAAATTATTATAAGTTATATTATAATGGGTATTTGAGCATATATTAATGGGTTTGCATAATTATTGGCTAGTTTTTGGGCGTTGTGCATCGATTTGAGTCATCGGAAGGGCTTGGAAGCTGGTTATGGAACTTCGGAGCGAGGTAAGTCTCATTTCTAACCTTGTAAGAGGTAATTGTCCCCATAGGTAAAATAATTAATTGTGTGCTACTATTTTTGGGGGCTATGTACGCACGAAGTGACGAGAGTACGTGCGTAGCTACTATAATGCTTAAGTCCGGGTAGTCTAGGATCCAAAAGCATGCTTACTTGTCGTACTTGTAAATGTTATTTATAAACTTAAAATGCTTAAATCGTGTCGAACTTGGTACATAAATTTCTAAAGGACTAAACATCACCTTCTTGACTATTAAAAGAGAAGTTGTTATTTCTTTGAATAATTATTCCTTAATGAAGTCTTGAGTGGCTGTTTGAATGTGTGTATCTATGAGTACATACGTCGCATGTATGATTTGTGAGCAGGGTAACTCTTTTATTTATATTTGACCGTGTCGCACGTATGATTCGCGAGCAGGGTAATAGATGCATCTATGGTTCACGTCATTCGACCCTCTGGCAGTGCACAATTTAAATCTTGTTGGATCTGGTCGTACGACCTCGGCATGATTTGTGCATGCTTGTATTGCTTGCCTTGAAAATTTATGAATAATGATATTTCTTCCTTGGCCTAGGATAAATTGTTAAATGATGAAATATGAATTTTTGGAAACCTCTTATTATTAAAAGAATTGCTTACCTGCTTCTCGCTTATCGAGTTTGCAATCACCGTATAAATCCATACTTTTACATATTTTGGTATTTTATTATTGGACCACTAGAAAGTGTCGAAGTTGACCTCTCGTCACTACCTCTTCGAGGTTAGACGGGATACTTACTGGGTACACGTTGTTTTTGTACTCATACTACACTTGCTGTGCATTTTTATTGCACATGTATGTCTAGTG
This sequence comes from Nicotiana undulata, assembly GCA_005239495.1. Taxonomy (NCBI): domain Eukaryota; kingdom Viridiplantae; phylum Streptophyta; class Magnoliopsida; order Solanales; family Solanaceae; genus Nicotiana; species Nicotiana undulata. The sequence goes on from ML280571.1 coordinate 154,752, forward strand.
GCCTAGTTTGGCGCAACGCCATGGTTGATACGGAGACTTAGGTGAGCTGCACCTTTCGAGATGACCCGCAGCTAGCAGAGTCTTCTTCAGAGTGTTGTATTGTATTTTCTCTACTGTCCAATTTGTATTCCGGAGGGTTATTGTATTATATTTATTTCTTAGAAATTGCTCATGCACTTATGACACCGAGTTCTGGGATGACTTTGGAATTTATTCAGTATTTGAATTTGTTAAAGACATCATTATTTACTCAGTGAAGTTCATTATTTATTATTTAATGTAATGAAAAGAAATAATTCAAAAATACTAAAATAAAATTTTAATTAGATTCTTAGTGTTGACTTTTCTGATAGTGATGTATGGCGCCATCACGGCCTTTAGTGGATTTTGGGTCGTGACAACATGGTATCAGAGCACTAGGTTCCCTTAGTCTCACGAGTCATGATCAAGTCTAGTAGAGTCTTGTGGATCAGTACGAAGACGTATCTACTTATCTTCGAGAAGCTACAAGACTACTAGGAGTACTTCCCTTCTTGATTCCTCATCGTGCAGTTTGATTCCTTTGAGGCTTATGCCTATGTTTCTTTCCTTCTCAATCTTACGCGAAGCGAAGCGCTTGCTATAAATTGGGAATTGAGGAATTGTAATGGTAACACATATGTGGTGCGGGATGTTTCTCCCTGCATAGTTCTTTGGTCTATTGTCATCGCCTTGCGGAAGGATATTTTGTCATTTCAGCCCAGTAGATGTACTTTTGAGAGCTTTGAGGCTATGCACAGGTTGCTATGATGCTCATGAACGATTATCATGCAGTAATTGATGTGATGGTAGGATGTTTGCCCATGTGCCGAGGCAGTGAATGACTTGAAAGAAGTCTACTCAGAGCATGATTTTAGAGATTCGGTATTTTATTTCCGGCGGAAGAAAGGCAATCGGACTATAAATGTTTAGGTTTGGGTTGATAATGTAACAAGAGTTGGTGTTTTCAAGTGTGGTGGAATTTTCATCCGCGATGTGGTGTCGTCGTCCTCGATTGAATGTGTTAAGTTCGCCGGTGTTATGATCTTCTACAATTCGCCTTCGGGGCAGGATATTGTGAGAAAGTGTTGGAGAAGCGGCTGTCAGAGATCGTGGGGTGTGGCGGTTCAGGATTGAATGGGTATTTCTAATGCTGACGGCTCGAGAAGGAGGATCTTCGAAAAGGGTTGAAGTTAGTAGTGATCTATCGATTCAAGTGCTACATAGATAGATATTGATCTAAGGCAACAGCTGGGAAGCAAAGGATGAGGAAGGACATGTGGGAAGTGTCAGGCGGTGGTTAAATTTCTAGAAGGTCAGGTGTAAGAAGCGAAAGTCGAGTGGTTGCTTAAGGGAATGAGTTTGACCAAAGTAGGAGAGTGGAAGCATAGCATATGGGTTCTGTGGTAGGATAGCGGCACACCTTGAGGAAAAGTTTAGAGTGATTTGGGAATTTTAGTGGACGGTGATTGAGTCCACGGGCTTAATTTGAAATATTGGCTACTATACGGCGGGAGGTTTGATGCAACAGAAAGGAGTTGCTGGATATGAAGAAGGATGCAATATAACTTTGAATTGGAAGATATTGTCACACATTTAGTTGATGTCCATAAGAAAGAAATCTCTGGTGCGCATGTATGACTTCGGAGGCTCATATCTCACATTCTCTAAGGAAATTGGAGATGATGTAAATCAAAAGTTGTAGCCCTTTTTGTGTAATTTTCAGAAAGGTAAACCATTTAGAAATTGAATTTGTGTACAAAGAGTTATGGCTAGTACACTACAGGTTGTTCGAGAGGATGAAGAAGAGAATTTTGTTGTACAAGGCTAACTTTGACAGCTTATATCTCGAAATCGATAAACAATTGGGAGGTGACCAAAGCATGAAAGTTGTAGATCTTGGAGTCTAGTTTTCATAACGTCACACCATTTTTCATTTGAAGTTTTGTGCAAAATGTTATTACCATTATACTATAGGCTATCTCAGAAGAGTTTGGAATGGCTTTTGAGAGTTTTTGTTCATCGCGAACCCGACGGAAGGCCCGCGAACGCGAAGAAGGATTTCCTGGCAGTGTATAATTTTGCAAAAAAATGGATTTGGCTCATTTCCTCCATGGGAGACAACCTAGGAGCGATTTTGGAGCTCAGTCTTCATCATCTATGTCAAGGTATGTGATTCTAACCTATTTCAAGTTAAATACTTGGATTATATATTGATTTTAACATGGAGATTCATGGAAAATTAGTGGAAATTTGGGGTTTTGGAAGAAAACCTAAAAATGATATTTTTTTAATTTTGACCACGAAATTGGGCATGGAATTGAGAATTAATTACGTAATTGAGTTCATGATGTTATGGGTAATGTTTATCCTCAAAAAGTTTCTGAATTCGGGCACGTGGGCTGAGGGTAATTTTTATCAACTTTTCGATCGGGGTTAGAAATTATTATAAATTAGGTTATAATGGGTATTTGAGCATATATTAATGGATTTGTATAATTTCTGGCTAGTTTTGGGGCATTGTGCATCGATTTGAGTCATCAGAAAGGCTTGGAAGTCGGTTATGGAACTTCGGAGCGACGTAAGTCTCCTTTCTAACCTTGTAAGAGGGAATTATCCCCATATGTGAAATAATTAATTGTGTGCTACTATTTGTGGGGGCTACGTACGCACGACGTGACGAGAGTCCGTGTGTAGCTACTATAATGCTTAAGTCCGGGTAGTCTAGAATCCAAAAGCATGCTTTCTTGCTGTACTTGTAAATGATATTGATAAACTTAAAATGCTTAAATCGTGTCAAACTTGGTACATAAATTTCTAAAGGACTAAACATCACTTTCTTGACTGTTAAAAGAGAAGTTGTCATTTCTTTGAATAATTATTCCTTAATGAAGTCTTGATTGACTGTTTGAATGTGTGTATCTATGAGTACATGCGTCGCATGTATGATTCACGAGCGGGATAACTCTTTTATTTATATTTCACCGCGTCGCTTGTATGATACGATGGCGGGGTAATAGATGCATCTATGGTTCACACCATTCGACCCTCTGGCAGTGCACGATTTAAATATTGTTGGATCGAGCCGTACGACCTCAACATGATTTGCGCATGCTTATATTGCTTGCCTTGCAAATTTATAAATAATGATATTTCTTCCTTAGCCTGAGTAAATTGTTAATTGATGAAATATGAATTTTTGGAAACCTCTTATTATTAAAAGAATTATTTACCTGCTTCATGTTTATCGAGTTTGCAATCACCGTATAAATCCATACTTTTACACATTTTGGTATTTTATTATTGGACCACTAGTAAGTGTGGAAGTCGACTTCTCGTCACTACCTCTTCGAGGTTAGACGGGATACTTACTGGGTACACGTTGTTTTTGTACTCATACTATACTTGTTTTGCATTTTTGTTGCACAGGAACATGTATGTCTACTGGCCTAGTTTGGCGCAGCGGCATGGTTGATACGGAGACTTAGGTGAGATGCAACTCTCAAGACGACCCCCAGCCAGCAGAGTCTCCTTCAGAGTATTGTATTGCATTGTATTTTCTCTATTGTCCAATTTGTATTCCAGACGATTAGTATTACATTTATTTCCTAGAAATTGCTCATGCACTTGTGACACCGGGTTCTGGGATGGCTATGAGATTTATTCAGTATTTGAATTTGTTAAAGACATCAGTATTTACTCAGTGTAGTTCATTATTTTTTATTTAATGTAATGAAAAAATGATTTTAAAAATACACAAAATGAAAATTTAGTTTACTTCTTGGTGTTGGCTTACCTGACAGTGTCCGACGTCATCTCGACCTTTGATGAATTTTGGATCGTGATAAGTAGTCAAAAATCAAATTTTAATAAGTGATCATAAACTTTATATATGGCAGTACACAAAAATTATCATTCTTGATCAATAATAGTCTTCAAGAAAGTTATGAAATTGTAATAGCTAGGGTTAAGAAAATATACTAGATAGCTCTTTAGGGTTATTTATAAATATCAAGCTCATTGATAATTCCAGGTAGAATTTCACCATTGCTACTCTTAATTCTCAGATATAAATTTAGTTCTTCATCCGTTGGCTTGAATTTGACGTTTAGTGGCAATTTATTCTTTCATTCATATCCATTAGTAGCCATAGACATAGCAATGCAAGATTTTTTTTAAAACCCTAGAATACAGTTTGATATTTTATGGTTTGAGATATAATGGGGAGCACTGTGTATTAATATTGCTAAGTTTTTTCGTAATTCAACTTAATATATGATTTGGATTAGTAAAAGAGTGAAAATATGATTATTTCACTTTTTACTAATCCAAGTTTAAATTGAATAAAATGACAGAAATATGATTTTATGGCTCATTACAAATATTACGTCAGTTGTATAACCCTTTCCATAGGAGATTAGTAAAAAGTAATACAAAGATCGATAAATAAAATAATTGAGATATTTGTGAGTTTATTTTCTTTCGTTTAAACTTCAAAAAATGACCCTTTAAAGTCTCACGTGTTTTATTTACCAATTTTTTATACGTTTTTTTTTTACTAGTTTTCTTATAAGACATAAAGTCTTTAAGTCCACAACAAACATCTGTTAGTATTATTTATCATATTGGTAAGAGTTAGTTTCAGTTAATAAGATATTGACCATGTATTTATAATGTATTGCCTTGGATCTTATTGTAAAAATTATTATTTACTAATATAAAAATTTAAACTATTTAATTTAAAGTTCTTATATGTTATATTTTTACTGTCAAAAACTTGAGAAATTAAAGTATAACATTGATAATTCAGAAAGGGAATTTACTACATTCTTAATGTCACCATACAAGAAAATCATAAAGATTTTTTAATTAATTGAAAAGATAAAAAATAAAGAAAAAATTTATAATGAGCTTTTATATATTCAATGTGACTATGAGCATGTAGGAATACTGACCACTAAATAAGTTTCTAGTAGATGAGAGAAAGAAAGCAACACCTTCTATAGGTTGGCCGGAGCATGAATAAGCAAGCCTCTATCGGAGCAAATATTATCAGAAAATAAGTTTAATCTTCATTATCAAATTGATTATTATGTTTTAAGAAACATTTAAGGTTAAGGCAATAATTGTTTTCTAATTTTTATGTTTCCTTTTTCTTAGAAGTCGTTTTTAGTCACCATAAATCAAAGTAGGCAATTTTATTCTTTTTGAATAAATTTTTCTATTTTTAATTTTTTTTACAAACTTAAATATTATTTAAGGGGAAAAAATCATAAGATTTTAATTAAAATTGTTTGTCCCTCACAATATTTTAGGGGCCTAAAGCATAAATTTTAGGCAAAATGCATAGTTACCCCATCAACCTTTGACCCAAATCCCTATTACACATCCAACAAACACGGGTAAAGTTTTACACGTCCAACCTTTCGCAAGCGTGTGTCAGACCCCTCGAATTTGACCAGCCTTTTTAATAATTGTAAAGGCAGTAGAAAATGGTGAGGGAAAACATGTGTTCCATTCCTTTTATGTGTGTTTCTACACCATGAAGAAGGGCTGGATGGAAGGTTGTAGAAGAATTATCGGTCTAGATGGTTGTTTCTTAAAAGGAATTTGCAACAGACAACTACTTGTAGTTGTATCTAAAGATGGAAATAATCAAATGCCAAGTTCGGGGGTCTTAGACACACTTGGAAAAGGTTGGATGTGTAAAACTTTACCCGTGTTTGTTGAGTGTGTAACAAAAATTTGAGTCAAAAGTTGATGGGGTAACTATGTATTTTACCTAAAATTTATTAGCCTTTTTCTTGAGTCGTCCCTAATATTAATGTGTTGTGTGTCTTTAGTCTTCCTAACCAATGAAGTCAAGTGTTTGCAAGTATCAAGGATCAATTTGCTTAGATAGTACTTAAATTGTCTTCAAAGCAGAAAAGCTCGATAAATATTTGTTTCATGATGTGTTGATACTTATTATAAAGACTATCTACTGTCTCCATTTAAATGACATATTTTTTTTATTAATTTGTTCCTAAATAATGACATATTTCTACGATTAAAAATATTTTAATTTTAAACTCTTTTCTTTTGACTTAATTCAAACAGAGGGAGTACTATTTAGTGATGTCACAATCTTAATCCAGAGGGTCGTGATTGACACCTAACACTTTAACCCAGGGGCGCGAACGCATATTACCTATGACTATCAATCCTCTATCCATACACAAGGGGAGAACTACTGGAACAACTCAAAAATGAGGAGTTTATTGTCACTTAGTCATTGTAATCATTTAACTATTTTTGTCCATAAAATATTATCGAGTATGTAACATTTAAAAATCTAATGGGTATAATTGAAATTTGTTAAAAATACGTCGACAAGTGATGTTTGGCCAAAAGATATTTAATCATTATACCTCATATTCTAGCACTTTTCTTCATCAGTTGAGTATTAATTATATTATTTTATATTTAATATTATATTTAACTGTGTAGGAATATAACAATATAAAGATAAAGAAATTTAGAAAAAAATTAAATAAAACACAAAAGAAAAAAGAAAAAAAAATAATTAAACTAAAAAAGACAAAGGGGGACACCTTTGGTATTTGTCCCCCTAGTGGAAGACAAAAGAAAAGGAACTAATTCTCAAAGGTAAACCAAGGAATTGATGTGAAGAACGGGTTTGAAGGTTGGAAACGTTACTGGATTTAGCGTTTGCAGGTTTTCTTATTTCAACTGGGACAATATTATTTCAGCCTTATACGGTCCTAACTCGTATAAAAGAGTTTTAAAGTTATTTTTGAGCGGATCTAATATATTTTGGAGGCAGAGAACACACACCACATTTGGAGGAGACTTCTAACTAGTTTTTTTTCTCTTCTTTTCTCTTCTCTTCTCTTCTCTTCTTTTAATCTTATAGTTTATCCGTTCTAGAGTTTTGGGTACTACATGAACGTTGTAGTTTGAAGCATGAATTGTTCTTATTATTTTATCGTATTGGTTTATTTATCCAATGTTGCGCTTAATTATTTTATTATTTGATCACCAGTTTAATATTATCTACGAATCTAGGATTAAACTCGGGAGAGGGAATTCTAGATTACATATAAGATTGAGCAGAGTGAGATCCTGAACCTGATTATCGGGAACAGATTTACGGTTAGGATAGGGATATACCTAATCGCCTTGCTTGGTTATTATACAGGAATTATTAATGTATTCTTGTTAATCCTAATTCCACAGAAATATAGGTGTTAGGTTAGCTTGGATAGGCGAGTGCTACTTCAGGAGAAGGCTACGAGTAATATTAACCTTGTCAACCCATAAACCAAATAAATTAATTAGACGATTTTAGTGAAAAACTCAACGGAATTGTTAGCTAACTCATAGCTCTAGAATATTTTCTTCCATTGAATTCATCTATGAGATTGCAGACTTATCTCCTTTAATTTCATAGTTTACTATTCTAGCTTAGTTTTATTTAAATATTCATACTTTAGCATTTGCTCGAAATGATTAATTATTTGGCAATAATTTAGATGATAGTTAACCATAAGTCCCTGTGGATACAATATCTGGACTTAAAATCATATATTACATGTCGACCACGTATATTTGTGTGTGCATTTGGGAGCAATAAGTTTTTGGCGATGTTGCTAGGGACTTAAAATTAACCATTTTACTAGATTAGATTTTTACTTTTTTTCTATTAAAGTTTTATTTCTATTTTTTTTATCTTATTTTATTATCTTTGGTTACATGGCATCTTGAAATGAGAATTGGCCGAATATTTATTATTCTTATTTTGTTTATAATTGTCTATATTGTGGAGGATCGCACTTGTGAAAAAATTGTGAGAATAGTTCCGGGAGCGAGTTGGATGTACCATCTTAATCTTATGAGTGAAATATTTGTAATGTGTGTGGTGATCAAGGTTGACATTGGGATGTTTGTCCTAATTCTTATTATCCTTTTCTGAGCTCTTATTTTGATGTTTTTAATAATGTTTATGAGTTTGATAGGAGCAATGAAGTGGAAGATATGTAACGCGCTTCTCGTATTATCAACATGGTGAGGCAAGTAGCCGAGCAACAAGATGAAATTAAAAATAACATTGCCTTAGCAATCAAAGGACTGCATGATAGATTCAAGAATTAATGGCCAATTTTCAAGAACAACCTCAACTCGTTGAAGAGAATGTCACGACCCAAAATCCCACCGTCGGGACCGTGATGGCGTCCAATGTTAAACTCGCTAAACAAGCCATCGTTCCGGTTAATATAATTATTTCCTTATTATTTGGAATTTAAATAAAAGTAATAAACAAGAACAAATATGAATAAGAGTGCGGAAATTATGAAATCTAACAACTTATGATAAATAGTATTACAAAATCCTTAGTAAAACCCCCAGAACTGGTATCACAACTTCACGGACTGTCTAAGAATACTAAAAATAAAGGACTAAATAAACAAGTACAACTGTCTTAGAAATACAAAGAAAAGGCAGAAAAAGGAATAAGATAGGAGATGACGCCAAGGCCTGCGGACACCTGCAAGGCTACCTCAGTGTCGCATGTGGACTGAGGGATACTCCCTCGATCAGTGTCCACCGGGTGAAGTACCATAATCTGCACAACATAGAGAAGTGCAGGTGTAGCATCAGTACAACCGACCCCATGTACTGAGTAAGTGCCGAGCCTAACCTCGGTAAAGTAGTGACGAGGCTAGGACATGACAACTAATAAATACCTGTGCAATTCAATAATATATAACGGAAAATAATGACAGGAAGTAAACAACAACAACGGGGAAAACACGTTGGGGGCAAGGGGAAACAATTACTAAATAACAGATCAAAGCAGCAGTCTACGTATCAACATAACAACAGGAAGTAACCACATAGATCAAACAAGTGCACGGCATCACCCTTCGTGCTTTACTCTCATCCTCACTAAAGCAATAATTAAATAAAAATGACACGGCATGATCCTTCGTGCTTTTAAATATCATATCATCGCATGGCATCACCCTTCGTTCTTTTACACTCTTATCCTCACAATACAATAAATAAATACACGGCATCACCCTTCGTGCTTTACACTCGCATCCTCACAATGCAATAAATAAATACACGGCATCGCCCTTCGTGCTTTACACTCTTCCTCCCCCAAAAAATATCAAGAACAACAGTTTGGCAAGGAAAATCAACAACATAAATCATAAGTCACAACATCCCGGCAAGGAAACAATAGCAAAAATATTACCGTCCCGGCAAAGGACACACATATAGACAAACTCGCTCAAGTGTATAACTTACCAAAATAATCCTCAACCGAACAATTAATCAGCAATGTTCACAACCAAGTATTTTCAACAATTGAATAACCTCTAAAATGAAGTCTACTTCATAACACAGTAATTATCGAAGAAAACACATATATCATAAAAAGCGACTCACGGGCATGCTTGAAAAAAATGCATAGGTACTTGTCACCTCAACTATACATTGAACATGGAATAAACACGTAGAACATATGACTCAACACCTATTCCCTCAAGCTAAGGTTAGGCCAAACACTTACCTCGACTCCAAGGATCCAAATCAAGCCTCTAGCACCGCTTTTCCTTTCGAACCCGACTTCAAATCAATCGTATCTAGATATAATTGACCCAATAACATCAATAACTGCTTAACAATTCAATTCCAATGCTTAATTATAGATTTCCCAACATTCTTTCCAAAAATCCAAAAATCGGCCTCGGGCCCGCTTGGTCAAAACACGAGGTTCGGACCGAAATCCGATCACCCATTCACCCACGAGCCCGAATATATAATTTATTTTGAAAGTTGACTCCAAAACGAGGTCAAATTCCCAAATAATCAAAAATCCCCCAAACCCCCAATTTTCTACCTTTAATTCCATGTTTTTAGGCCTAGAATCTAATGGATGTTTATAAATATTGAAGAAAACGAGGTTAGGATTACTTACCTATGAAGTTATGGTGAAGAAGTTCTTCAAAAATCGCCCAAGAGGTGTGGAGAAGAAGAGGTTTAAGAAAAAATGGTGGAATTCCCGTGTAAGTGTTCTATTTTGGACAATTTAAATCACTGGGCAAAAATGACCTACGCGATCGCTACAGGTCTCCTGCGATCGCGTGGCGTACTGGACCTAGACCATCGCGATAGCGTAGAAGGGAGTGCGACCGCAGATTTCACTGGGCGATGACCCTCGCGATCGCGACCAACCGATCGCGCTCACGTAGAGTGTGTGCTACCCTGTCCCCAGATCCCTTTAACACTACGCGATCGCGTGAGGCCCCTTGCAGTCGCGTAGAGCACTACCTCCAAGCTCCTCGATCGCGACCTAGGCCATGCCTTCGCGTAGGGTAATTTCCCCACCCCATCCATATGAACATCGCGATCGCGTGAATTTCACCGCGATCGCAAAGGGTAAATCTCAGGACACCAGAAACAACAGCAACACCAGATTTTTCTAAGCCTAAATCACCCCGACGCCTACCCGAAACTCACCTGATCCCTCGGGGCTCAAAACCAAATATGCACACAACCTCAAAAACATCCTACGGACTTATTCGTGCAATCAGATCACCAAAATAACATCATAAACATCGAATTAAACCTCAAAATTAATGAAATTTCTTAAAACTTCCTTAAACTTCAATTTTTGCATATAAGGTCTTAATCACGTCAAACGGATTTTGTTTCTTACCAAACTTCACAAACATGACAAATATATTATATTGTACCTGTACCGGGCTCCGGAACCATAATACGGGCCCGATATCACAGGTTTCACATAGAATTTAATTTTCAAAAATCTTTATATTTTTCAGAAAATAGTTTTCTTTAAAAATTCATTTCTCGGACTTGAGACCTCGGAATTCGATTTTCCGCGCATACGCCCAAGTCCCATATTTTCTTACGGACCCTCCGGGATCATCAACTCACGGGTTCGGGTTCGGGTCCGGGTCTGGGTCTGGGTTCAGGTCCGTTTACCAAAAATGTTGATCAAAGTCAACTTTATCCAAATTTCAACACAAAATTATTGTTTTTATCAGCTTTTCACATAACGGCTTCCCGACTACACGCCCGAGCTGTGCACGCAGATCGAGGTGAGATAGAAGGAGGCTTTCATGGCCTCGGAACACAGAATTAGCTAGGATTACACGGGATGACCTTTTGGTTCATAACAATCTCCACCTGTAAAACAAACGTTCGTCCTCGAAGGGACATAGAAAAGGTACCTGAGTCGGGGAAAAGATGGGGATATCGGTTCCGCATATCGGACTCGGACTCCCAGGTAGATGCCTCAACAGGCTGATCTCTCCAGTGAACACGAACCGAAGGATAACTCTTCGACCTCAACTGACGAACCTACCGAGCTAATATGGCTACCGGCTCCTCTTCATAAGTCAAATCCTTGTCCAACTGGACACTGCTGCAATCTAGCACATGAGATAGATCGGCAACATACTTCTGAAGCATAGATACATGAAACACAGGATGCACGGCTGATAAACTCGGTGGTAAAGCAAGTTTGTAGGCCACCTCTCCTACCTTCTCAAGAATCTCAAAGGAACCAATGTACCTAGGGCTCAACTTGCCCTTCTTCCAAAACCTCATCACGCCCTTTATGGGCAACACCCGAAGCAATACCCGGTCATCAACCATGAATGCCAAATCATGAACTCTACGGTCTGCATAACTCTTCTGCCTGGACTGAGTTGTGTGAAGTCTATCCTGAATGATCTTTACTTTATCCAAGGCATCCTGGACTGACTTTGAACCCAACAATCTAGCCTCTCCCGGCTCGAACCATCCGACTGGCGACCGACACCTCCTACCATACAACGTCTCATAAGGAGCCACCTGAATGCTCGACTGGTAGCTATTGTTGTAGGCAAACTCAGCTAAAGGCAAAAACTGGTCCCATGAACCTCCAATGTCAATGACACATACTCGCAACATATCCTCCAAAATCTGAATAGTACACTCGGACTACCCGTCTGTCTCAGGATGAAATGTTGTGCTCAACTCAACCCGTGTGCCCAACTCTCGCTGAAATACTCTCCAGAAATGGGAGGTAAACTGAATACCTCGATCAGAAATAATAGACACGGGCACACCATGCAAGCGAACAATCTCCATGATGTAGAACTTTTCCAACTTCTCCGAAAAATACGAAACTGATACAGGAATGAAGTGTGTTGACTTGGTCAGCCTATCCACAATGACCCACACTGTATCAAACATCCTCTAAGTCTGTGGGAGTCCAACTACGAAATCCATGGTAACACGCTCCCACTTCCACTCGGGAAGTTCAATCTGTTGCATCAAACCACCGAGGTTCTGGTGCTCATACTTAATCTGCTGACAGTTCAAGCACCAAGCTACATATGCCACAATGTCCTTCTTCATCCTCCGCCACCAACAATGCTGCTGCAAATCCTGGTACATCTTCGCGGCGCCCAGATGAATGGAATACCGGGAACTATGGGCCTCCTACAATATCAACTCACGAATACCATTAACATCAGGCACACAGATACAGCCATGCATCCTCAAGACTCCATCATCATCAACTGTAACCTGCTTGGAACCTCCGTGCCGGACCGTATCTCTAAGAACACATAAATGACGATCATCATAATGTCGGTCTCGAATACGATCAAACAATGAAGAACGGGCCACAGTATAAGCTAAGACAGTGCTAGTCTCTGAAACTTCCAATCTCATGAATCGATTGGCCAAGGCCTGAACATCTAAAGCAAGCGGTCGCTCCCCGACCGGTATATAAGCAAGACTACCCATGTTGCTGACTTCCAGCTCAAGGCATCGGCCACCACATTGGCCTTTCCCGGAGGATATAGAATGGTAATGTCAAAATCTTTCAACAGCTCTAACCATCTTCTTTGCCTCATATTCAACTCTTTCTGCTTAAACACATACTGCAAACTCTTGTGATCCGTGAACACCTCACAAGACACGTCATATAGATAATGCCTCCAAATCTTCAGCGCATGAATAATGGCTGCTAACTCTAAATCATGAACTGGATAGTTCTTCTCATGAATCTTCAACTGAAATGAAGCATAAGTTATAACCTTGCCATCCTGCATCAACACTGCACCGATTCCAACCCGTGAAGCATCACAATACACTGTATATGACCCTGAACCTGTGGGAAAAACCAACACCGGTGTCGTGGTCAAGGCTGTCTTGAGCTTCTGAAAGCTCGCCTCACACTCATCTGACCACCTGAACTGGGCACCCTTCTGAGTCGACCTGGTCATCGGGGCTGCAATAGATGAAAATCCCTCTACAAATCGACGATAATAACCTGCTAAGCCCAAGAAACTTTGAATCTCTATAGCTGAGGTGGGTTTAGGCCAATCTCTGACTGCTGAAATCTTCTTGGGATCCACTTGAATACCCTCTGCCGAAACAACATGGCCCAGAAATGCTATCGAACTCAACCAGAACTCACACTTAGAAAATTTGGCATACAATTGACTATCCTTCAGAGTCTGGAGGACGACTCGAAGGTGTTGCTCATGCTCCTCTCGGCTGCGGGAGTAAATCAAAATATCATTAATGAAAACAATCACGAACGAATCTAAACAGGGTGTGAACACTCGGTTCATCAACTCCATAAAAGCAATGGGGGCATTTGTCAACCCAAATGACATCACCAAGAACTCATAATGCCCATATCGAGTGCGGAAAGCTGTCTTAGGGACTTCAGATGCCCTAATCCTCAACTGATGGTAGCTAGATCTCAAATCAATCTTGGAAAACATTGTAGCACCCTGAAGCTAGTCGAATAAATCATCAATCCTCGGCAATGGATACTTATTCTTGATAGTAACCTTGTTCAATTGCCAGTAGTTAATGCACATCCTCATCGAGCCATCTTTCTTCTTAACAAACAACACTGGGGCACCCCAAGGAGAAACACTAGGCCTAATGAAGCCCTTATCAAGCAAGTCCTGTATATGATCCTTCAACTCCTTCAGCTCTGGCAGGGCCATACGATATGGCAGAGTAGAAACGGGCTGAGTCCCCAGAGCAAACTCAATGCAAAAGTTAATATCCCTGTCGGGTGGCATACCCGGCATGTCAGCAGGGAATACCTCTGGAAACTCACGAACAAGGGGAACAGACTCCATAGGAGGAACCTCGGCACTAGAATCACGAACATAGGCCAAATAGGCCAAACAACCCTTCTCAACCATGCGTTGAGCCTTCATATATGAAATAACTCTACCGAAAGAATGACTAGGAATCCCTCTCCATTCCAATCGAGGTACTCTCGGTAAGGCCAAGGTCACAGTCTTGGCGTGATAGTCCAGAATGGCATGGTAGGGAGATAACCAATACATCCCCAAGATGACATCGAAATCAACCATATCAAGAAGCAAGAGATCTACATGAGTCTCCAGACCACCAATAACCACTAAGCATGAACGGTAGACTCGATCTACCATAATAGAATCACCCACCGGTGTAGATACATATACATGAGTACTCAGGGAATCACGGGGCATAATTAGATAAGGAGCAAAATATGAAGACACATAGGAGAATGTAGACCCCGGATCAAATAAAACCGAAGCATATCTGCTACAAACTGAAACCATACCTGTAATGACTGCATCAGAGGCCTCAACCTCAAACCTAACAGGAATAGCATAGCATTGGGGCGGAGCCCCTCCAACCTGAACATCTCTAGGTCGACCTACTGCGGGCTGACCTCTACCTCTCATAACATGTTCTCCACCTCTAACTGTCTGGCCTCCACCCCTGGCACCTCGACCTCCAGCCCTAGCTGGCTAAGGGGGTGGGGGTGTACCTGGTGCAGGAATCATAGCACGGGAACCCTGATGTTGAGAACCACTAGAAGCTCGAGGGCAATACCTAGCAATGTGCCCTGGAACACCACATGAGTAACAAGAGCTCTGCTGCTGAGACTGTTGGCCCTGAAACTGTCCCTGTCGACCAGAATAACCACCCTGGAAGCTCTGAAGCAGCGGTGCACTGATGGGAACTGGTGGTGCACTGATAGGAGCTGGTGGTGCACTGCGGGATACCTGAAGTGCCGACTGGTATAGTCTAGGAGGAGGACCTCTGCCAAAAGAATCTCTGCCTCCAGGTGAAGCACCACTGAATCGAACGAAATGACGAGGTCTCTTGTCAGACCCCTGACCACTGCCCTGTGACAAGATCATCTCAATCCATCTTGCCACGTTGGCCGCATCCTGAAATGAAATATTAGTACCTGTCTCTCTGGCCATCTAAAGTCTAATGGGCTGAGCTATCCCCCCAATAAACCTCCTCACCCTCTCTCTACCGGTGGGGAGTATCATGATAGCATATCGGGCCAAAGTGATGAACCTGGTCTCATACTGTGTAATAGTCATAGATCCCTGCTGGAGGCGCTCAAACTGTCTCCGATAGTCCTCTCTCTGGGTGACTGGAAGAAACTTCCCCAAGAAAACTCGGAGAACTGAACCCAAGATAAAGGTGAAGACCCAGCTGGTCTGGTCAAGCAGTAGTCCCTCCACAAAGTCTTGGCGGTACCAGAAAGACGGAATGTAGAAAAATCAACCCCATTGGTCTCTACGATCCCCCATGTTTCGCAAAACCTCATAGCAACTGTCCAAGTAATCCTGGGGATCCTCTGATGGCGCACCAGTAAAAGTAGTAGAACTTGGTGAACCGATCCAATCTCTACAAAGCAACAACAGACATAGTTTCTCCCTCAACTACTTGTGCCACAATACCCGGCTGAGCTGCTCCAGCTGTCTGAGGTGCTGGAGTCTGGAACTGAGAAGCTAACTGCTCTGGTGTGCGGGTGGCAGGAGTCTGGGCCCCTCTCCCAGCCTGAGAGACGACTGGTGTTGTAGGAAGTAGATCGGCCTGAGCCACGCTCTCCATAAGGCCCACTAAGTGGACCAGAGCGTCCTGAAGTATCGGGATGGCAATGAACCGCTCTGGGACCTGAGTTGGTCCAACGGGAACTGTCCGAGTAGGAATCTCCTCAGCAACCTCTACCTGAGGATCCTCTACTAGGGGTGTTGCCCTGGGCTAAGCCCAGGCTCTGCCTCGGCCTCTAGCACAGCCTCGGCCTCTAGTAGGAGCTGCAACGGGAGGATCAGGATGCTGATCGGTAGATAAGGAAGCACGAGTTTTCTCAATCTGCAACAGAATAGAATAGAAACTCAGTTAGCATTTAGAACTAAAATCGCACGATAGAGAAGAAAATATGTCAAGTTCTTCCTAACTTTGCAGCCTCTGGGGGATAAGTACAGACGTCTCCGTACCGATCCTTCGGACTCTACCAAGTTTGTCCGTGAATTGTGAGACCTAGACAACCTAGTGCTCTGATACCAACTTGTCACGACCCAAAATCCCACTGTCGGGACCGTGATGGCGTCTAACGTTGAACCCGCTAGACAAGACAACGTTCCGGTTAATATACTTATTTCCTTATTATTTGGCATTTAAAGAAAAGTAATAAACAAGAATAAATATGAATAAGAGTGCGGAAATTATGAAATCTAACAACTTATGATAAATAGTATTACAATCCTTAGCAAAACCCCTAGAACTGGTATCACAACTTCATGGACTGTCTAAGAATACTAAAAATAAAGGTCTGAATAAACAAGTACAATTGTCTTAGAAATACAAAGAAAAGACAGAAAAAGGAATGAGATAGAAGATGACGCCAAGGCCTGCGGACGCTTGCAGGGCTACCTCAGTGTCGCATGTGGACTGAAGGATACTCCTTCGATCAGTGTCCACCGGGTCCGGTACCGTAATATGCACAACATAGAGAAGTGCAGGTGTAGCATCAGTACGATCAATCCCATGTACTGAGTAAGTGCCGAGCCTAACCTCGGTGAAGTAGTGACGAGGCTAGAACACGACAACTAATAAATACTTATGCAATTCAATAATATATAACAGAAATAATGACAGGAAGTAAACAATTAAGTACAACAATGGGCAACAATCTACGTATCAAAATAACAATAGGAAGTAACCACATAGATCAAACAAGTGCATGGCATTACCCTTCATGCTTTACTCTCTCATCCTTACCAAAACAAGTGCACGACATCACCCTTCGTGCTTTTAATCTCATCCTCACCAAAGCAATAATTAAATAAAAACGGCACGACATGATCCTTCGTGCTTTTGAATATCATATCATGGCACGGCATCACCCTTCATGCTTTTACACTCTCATCCTCACAATGTAATAAATAAATACACGGAATCACCCTTCGTGCTTTACACTCTCATTCTCACAATGCAATAAATAAATACACGGCATCACCCTTTGTGCTATACACTCTTCCTCACCCAAACAATATCAAGAACAACAATTTGGTAAGGAAAATCAACAACATAAATCATAAGTCACAACATCCCGGCAAGGGAACAATAACAGAAATATTATTGTCCCGACAAGGGACACAACTATAGCCAAACTCGCTCAAGTATATAACTTAACAAAATAATCCTCAACCGAACAATTAATCAATAGTGTTCACAACCAAGTATTTCCAACAATTGAATAACCTCCAAAGTGAAGTCTACTTCATAACACAGTAACTATCGAAGAAAACACATATATCATAAAAACCGACTCACGGGCATACTTGACAACAATGCATAGGTACTTGTCGCCTCACCTATACATTGAACATGGAATAAACACGTAGAACATATGACGCAACACCTATTCTCTCAAGCTAAGGTTAGGCCAAACACTTACCTCGACTCCAAGGATCTAAATCAAGCCTCTAGCACCATTTTTCTTTTCGAACCCGACTCCAAATCAATCGTATCTAGACATAATTGACCCAATAACATCAATAAAATCTTAACAATTAAATTCCAATGCTTAATTATAGACTTCCCAACATTCTTTCCAAAAAATCGGCCCCGGTCCCGCTTGGTCAAAACACGAGGTTCAGACCAAACCTGATCACCCACTCACCCACGAGCCCGAATATATAATTTATTTTGAAATCCGACCCAAAAACGAGGTCAAATTCCCAAATAATCAAAAAGCCCCTAAACCCCCAATTTTCTACCTTTAATTCCATGTTTTTAGGCCTAGAATCTAATGGATTTTGATAAATATTGATGAAACGAGGTTAGGATTACTTACCTATGAAGCTATGGTGAAGAAGTTCTTCAAAAATCGCCCAAGAGGTATGGAGAAGAAAAGGTTTAAGAAAAAATGGTGGAATTCCCGTGTAAGTGATCTGTTTTGGACAATTTAAATCACTGGGCATAAATGACCATCGCGATCGCGATCGCGACAGGTCTCCTGCGTTCGCATGGAGTACTGGACCTAGACCATCGCGATCGCGTAGAAGGGAGTGCGATCGCAGAGTTCACTGGGGGATGACCCTCACGATCGCGACCAACCGATCGCGTTCGCGTAGAGTGTGTGCTACCCTGCCCCCAGATCCCTTTAACACTACGCGATCGCGTGAGGCCCCACGCGGTCGCGTAGAGAACTACCCCCAGGCTCCGCGAACGCGACCTAGGCCCTGCGTTCTTGTGGGGTAATTTCCCAACCCCCAGCCATATGAACATCGCGATTGCGTTAATTGCACCGTGATCGCGAAGGGTAAATCTCAGGACACCAGAAACAGCAGCAACACCAGATTTTTCTAAGCCTGAATCACCCTGACGCCTACCCGAAACTCACCCGAGCCCTCGGAGCTCAAAACCAATATGTACACAACCTCAAAAACATCCTACGGACTTATTCGTGTAATCAAATCACCAAAATAACATCATAAACATCGAATTAAACCTCAAAATCAATGAAATTTCTTAGAACTTCCTTAAACTTCAATTTTTGTATTTAAGGTCCGAATCACGTCAAACGGATTCCGTTTCTTACCAAACTTCACAAACATGACAAATATATTATATTAGACCTGTACCGGGCTCCGAAACCATAATACGGGCCCGATATCACAAGTTTCACATAGAATTTCATTTTCAAAAACCTTTGTATTTTTCAGAAAACAATTTTCCTTAAAAATTCATTTCTCGGACTTGGGACCTCGGAATTCGATTACCGGCATACGCCCAAGTCCCATATTTTCTTACGGACCCTCCGGGACCGTCAATTCACTGGTCCGGGTCCGTTTACCAAAAATATTGACCAAAGTCAACTCTATCCAAATTTCAACACAAAATTATTGTTTTTATCAGTTTTTCAAATAACGGCTTCCCGGCTACACGCCCGGGTTTTGCACGCAAATCGAGGTGATATAGAAGGAGTCTTTCATGGCCTCGAAATACAGAATTAGCTAGGATTATGCGGGATGACCTTTTGGGTCATCACAGAGAATGAGTTCCCACAAGAAGATAACTTTGAAGAAGCAGATATCATGAGCCAATGTTTGCTATAGGATCAAGCTCAATTGGTAAAATATCACGACCAAAATACCTAACTCGTCGTGATGGAGCCCATAGTGGAATTAGTCAAGCTGACGTTCTCAATATGATTTCAATATATAACAGAAGTGAGCTAAAGTAGTTAAACTAATAGAAAGTTTACAGAACAATGCGGTAAAGACCTAAAACACAAGTGCGGTATTATAGCCCGACATCGAGGTGTCACTATGTCATGAGCATCTAACAAACATTCTAGTAACATAGTCTACTACAGTGTATCCCAAATGCCAATATAAAGAAAATAGATGATAAGAAAGGAGAAACAAGGATTGCGGACGCTGACAGCTACCTAGTAGGTCTCTCAAAATCAGCTCGCGCAAGAACTCAGCGACCGCCAGAACCGTACACACCTGGATCTGCACATGAAGTGCAGGGTGTAGCATGAGTACAACCAACTTAGCAAGTAACTGAATTAAATAAAGAACTGTGAAGCAGTGACGAGCTATGAAAATACAGTTCATTTCAAAAGTTTTCAGTAAAGAGTGAACATGCTTTCAAATACGGCAGTTAAGTCAAATCATCTCTAGCTCAAGTAAAACATATATGAATCTTCTAGAAATTTAACAACAACAACAACAGATATCGACTAAGTGCAACAATAAATAAAAGCAAGTACAACCCTTCAAGGCAGCAGTCACTCAACTCGTCTCTACAGCTCATATTCTCGGCTTTCAGCCCTCAATACACACCCTCAATAGGTACATAAGCTCACTAGGGTTGCAGACTCCGGACGGGCTCCTTCAGCCCAAGCATTATATTGCTGCGGCAATCATCCCGATCCAATATTGTTGCGGCGTGCAGCCCGATCCAATATTATTGTTGTGTGCAACCCGATCCCTAATATATATATCCCGAAGTCTTATTGCGGCGTGCAACCCGATCCAGTGTACCTCACATAGCTCACAGCTCGGCACTTAGGCCCTATCTCAATCACTAACCTCTTCAGCCCCTCGGGCTCACAGAATATCATACTAATCAGCCCAAATAGAGAAGACAAGTATCAACAAGAAATGAGAGGGAACATAGATATAACACACAAGTAAGACTGTGATTGAGTACAAGATAGCAATTAGCAGTCAATTTAGCAAGTATACGACCGCTGCGTGTCCCAACAGTGATATCATATGGCCTAAGCATGGTTTCTAACGTGAAAGGCAGTCAATTGCTCAACAACAAAGAAAAATAGGTAATAACAATGGGCTATTCGACTTTACAGTCTCGCGGGACAGACCAAGTCTCAATCCCTCAGGTGCACGCTCACACACCCATCACCTAGCATGTGCGTCACCTCCAAGCATTCACATCGTACTAATTCTCGTGGTTTCATACCCTCAAGACCAGATTAAGACTATTACTTAATCCTACTCCAAAATGCCTTTGTCTCTCGAATCAGCCTCCAAATGCCCCGAATCTAGTCACAAACAGTACGAGATAATCAATATTTGCTAAAAGGATCAATTCCACAAGAAAACTACTAAAATCTAGCCCAAAATTCGAAATCGGCTCAACCCCCCCCCCCCCCC